>CM048823.1:42246645-42548150 GCA_026586065.1 Dioscorea zingiberensis
GATCTCTCTTTGAGTCTCTATGGAGTAGAGCTCTTCTTGAGATGATCTCTTTTTGAGCCTCCTCGGAAGAGTAGCTCAAGCTACTCAACCATAAAAATAGAGTAATGGGCTTGTTTTGGCCCTGGAGCCTTATATGAGAGAGAGAGAGAGAGAGAGAGAGAGAGAGAGAGAGCATATCTTCATACTTCATACTTGGAGTTCTTTTGGGGCTTAAAGCTCTTCTCTGTTGGAGATGATCTCCCTTTGAGCTACCATGGAGTAGAGCTTTCCTAGAGATGATCTATTTTTGAGCCTTACTTGGGACCTTTCTTGAAGGGCTCTCTCCTCTTCTTTTGAAGCATTCTCCTCTCCTTTTGAGCCTCCATGTAATTCCTGCTCAAGGAAGACCTCCAGCAGCCCCAGTATTGGTTGGTGTTATGCTCCTTTGATCTTGAATTTGGTTCTGCCTTGATCTTCTGGTAGCAGGCATGGCTTCTTGCTCGTCCCCACCGACGTCGCCAAAATGTTGAGGACTAAATTAGAAAGAAACCTCAATTTCACCCAACATTTGAATTTGTATTAGAGGGGAAGAAGGAGATCACCATGAAATCAAAGAGAAAACTCTAAATCAGGAAAAGAACACCTAAAATTAACTTGGAAACCCCAAAATTTGGGAGAAAACCACGAGCTCCATCGGTGGGAGCAGTGATCCACTATCCATCTTCAAATATTATAGAGAGAAGAAGCTCCATGAAAGAGCTTGAGGTGGGGAAACAGGGAGAAGGGGAGAGCTCAAGTCACCAATTCAGTAGGGCTTCGCCGGACTGGAGGAAGTCTTCCTTTGAACTAGAGGAGCTGGGTATTTATAGGCTGCTGGGAATAGGTGATGCTTGGGTAGCAAATCATCCTCCAATAGAGCACGGGGGTGTTAATCAGCTTGGATCCAGCTCTGCAATCTTCTAGATGGTTCTAGATGCCAGCCTGGAGACGGTTATTTTCCTAACTGTTTAACTGCCTGGAGTTTTAGAAGTTTCTCGAAGTCTTCTGGTGGAGTGCTCTGAGGAGAGTGTCGACTAGGTTGGAGCTTATGTATTATGTGGTGTGGCTCTTTCGGGAGGGTAGAGGCCAAGGGGGTGAGGACCTAAGACTTGAGGACCCTCTAAGACTCGGCATTTGAGGACCTTGGCACTTGAGTTGGGTTGCAAGGGGTCCTGAAAGGTTTGCTGTGATCTCGTCGCGTGGCTGATTGTCAGGGTGACACATGTCCCCCTCAATCTTATCCCTATCAAATCCTAACATCATATGGTGTTAGATTAGTAATCATATTATCCTTAAGTATTCATTCCAAATTACTCCTACCTAGTATTTAAGAATTACTTTAATCACACATGCCATTGATATTAAAGTCTACCCATCATTGCTTGTGAACTATAGTTACTGGACATTAGATTGTTACTAATAACTCAAAGCTTTCATAAAAACAATAGTTACATATGATAATCATAATTACTAACTACCAAAATGTAATCATTAGTTTAAAACTTATCATTTGAAGTAGTTGTTATAATTTTTAAAATTAAAAAATTCAAAATTTTAAAAAAATTTGAAAGTACAAATCTAATCTTCTGATTTTTTTAATTTTTGAAAAAATTAAAATCATCTATAACTAATTTACTCTTGCTTAATAATATAGATAGATAATTATCGTCAGAGGCTCTTTCCCGAGCACAAGCACTCGGATTTGTTTCCCCCAATTCTCTTCCTTTTAAAAGTAGAGTTCGATTGACTTGTGAGGATGGATTGCCGGAGGAAACCTTGATCCTGCGAAGCGAAGAAGGAGAAGGATCACCAATCATAACCGACCTCTCCATCGAAATCTCCTGAAAAATTCCCCCATTTTCTGAACAATCTCTCTTATTGATCAATATCTACTATGATTCCCATAAAGAGTGGATCCTTGCATCAACAGTTTAGGGCCATTTGTTAGAAATGATCATCTTCTTGATCAAGAAGTTGTGAAGCTCTCAACAATGGCCATAGAGGCAAGTGGAGTCAGATCCCTAATCCGATCAACAATAACACCATATGGCGCAATGGCATCCAAATAACTAAAGAAGCTCACCCTGATCAACACACGGTCCTGGAGGAGAGGTTCAAGACTCGAGGTATCGAGCTCTTGAAGAAACTATTGAAGCGCTCACCTGAGCTCTTCAGATCATGGAGTAGTAGGCATCCTAGCTCCAACTACCGGTAAGAAACACTATGGCGGATTCATTTGAGGCACGATGACGCTCGGCTATACGAGTCCGAAACCCAAAGGCAAGACCTATGCAAGGAGGCTGAGATAGCCTCGTCATCAAGTAATACCAGGTCACCTCAACCATGACCCGAGAACTCTCCAAGAGCCCGGTTTAAGGTCATCCCCCAAGAAACCAGGGAACGACCGATGTATATCACTCGTACGATCTCCCCCTTTATTTCTAAAAGTCTTGATGCCCCACTCTCAGTGGGATTACGGATACCATCCATTGAGATACATAAAGATAATTCAGATCAAGTCGACTATTTGTCATCCTTCAAGGTCATGATCCTACTCCATGGAGCTCCAGAGCACATTATATACCAGCTGTTCCCGGCCACCTTGCAGAGTGCAACCTAAATGTGGTTCACTAGTCTCCCCTGGGAGTCTATTTCCTCCTTTGAAGAGGTCAGTGAGCTCTTTATCAACTACTTCATTAGTAGCAAGAAATAAAAAAAGACACCCGCTATGCTAATAAGGGTGAAGCAGCACTAAGGGGAGAGCCTCTGAAGTTACATATGTCATTTCAATATGGAAACGCTCAAGGTCCCCAACCTCAACTAGACCTTGGCTGTAGCCGCATTGTTGGAAGGGCTACGTTGATCGCCCTTTCAATTCCCTCTATTCAAGAAACAACCAAAAGACTTGGCTAAGCATCTAGATAGAGCTGAAAAGAAGATCAATGCTAAGGAAATCCAAGCGGCTAGGCGAGAAGAAGTCAAGTAAGAGAAGCCCAAGAGGAATTAGAGCCAAAGCCAAGAACCTCTGAATTGTTTTAAGAAGTTGAGGTTCCAATCCCAAGAAGGCAAACAGAAGGGGTAAGTTGCTCAGTTCCACAAGTATTCCCCGTTGAATGCGAGCCGGAGAGAGGTCCTAATACAAATTCAAATTGAGTGGATCATCAAATGGCCTTTCAAAATGAAGTATATTGACGGTCGAAACAATGTCAAGAAGTACTATAGGTTCCACAAAGATTGGGGCCAAGTATCGAGGACTGCATACAGTTGAAGAATGAGATTGAGGACCTGATTTGACAAGAATACCGTTCTCAATACCTTCTAACAGACCTGCAGAAAATATGTCCATCTTCCCCTAATGGAGGCCGACCTCCTACACGGGTCATCTATTAAATTCTTGGAGGTCATGACAGTGGAGGTAAAAGTAGCTCGATGTGGAAAAATTATGCTCGGATGTTTGCAAAAGGAGAACGACCAAGGAAGGAACCATGAGCTGAGCAACCAATCAACTTTTCTGATAACGACATTGAGGGGTATCCATCAACTCCACAACGAAACTCTAATGATCACTGTTACCAATCCCAAGGTTAGATGTGTCCTCATCAATGGCAAAAGCTATGTCGCCTATACATTCACACGAGTTGCCAGATGAAGCACATACAAGTTGTTAGACTTGGGTGACAGGTTTTCTAAAAAGGCCATTTTATGTTGAGCACATGAGGAAATACTATCGGTGATCGCTTTGAGACTCTTTTGGGAATCAATCCACCACCATGTTATATGTGTAATCATAAAATCATTGATTGGAAACCAAGCTTAAGAGTAGGGTTGTCAAACAATCAAGAGGTTCGTGAGTAGCTCGAGATCGGCTCGGCAAAAATTCGAGCTCGGCTCGGAATTTTGAGCTGTCGAGCCGAGCTCGATCAAGCTCACCTCGAAAGCTCGAAACCTAATATTAATATATTAATATATAATATAAATATTAATAAATATTAATATTTAATATAATATATGAATAAAATATTTAATATTTAGTATTAATATATAATATATAATATAAAATGATGGGATTAGGAATAAAAGGAACACGTGTCGCTCCGACAACCAGCCACGTGGGGACATCCCACAATATTGCCAAATATCTCCCTTGACTCTAATCATGTCTGAGCAGAAGAGCTACTCGGAAAATCCCCTACGGTTATCTGAACAACTAACCTACTCTGTCTTGGTTCCCAAAGAAGCCTTTCCACAGACCATCACAACGCCTCCCTAGTTCGATCTTCTACTCAGAAGTCCATTTATGGCCGTTGTAGCGAAGAAATACAAGGTTAGAGAACATCCAGAAATTTCGTGAATCTTCTGGATGAAAAAGCGGTTAGGTAGTTAGAATCTAGGCTGGCATCTAGAAGCCTCTAGAAGAAGGCTGAGTTCGCTGATCCGAGCTGGCATCCAGTTGGCATCCACGTGCTCTATTAGAGATTACTTGTTGCCTAAGCCTCACCCCCGCCGACGCACATATAAATAGAGGAGCTCTTCAGCTCAATAAAAAGGTCAAGTACTATATCGAAGCTCTGCTCTACTGAAAACCTAGGTCCTCCCCTTCTTCCTCTAATCTCCATTTCAACCCACAAATGGAGCTCTTTGGCTGTAATCAAAATGATATTCTTATGGATTTTACTCTCACTTGAGAGATCCATGGTTTTCTCCCCAATTCTTGGGGTTTCCATGTTATTTCTGGTGTCTTTGTCTTGATTTTTGCTCATCTCCTTGATCCCTTGGTTGAGCTTCTTCTCCTCTTCCAAATACAAATTCTAATGTTGAGAGGAATTAGGGTTTCATCCTAATTTCGCATCAACATTTGGCCCCGTTCGTGGGGACGAAAAAGAAGTCATGCCTACCACCAGGAAATCAAGGCAGAATCAATCCCATGATCAGAGAAACCTAGATCCAGCTACCGCAATGGAGGTCGAGAGCAATCCTCGTATCCTCAATGGCGCACTTGAGGTCGTTGGAGAAGCCCCATCAGGTCAGCCAATGGATGTTATAAATTCTGCAGAACGATTCCATGCTATAGAGAAGCAGATCGCGAAGCTTACCAACACCATGTTGCCTGTGGAGCGCCACGTGTCCCCGGCCACTTTGCCTAATCCCGCTCTGCGCCCCCCAGGAAACCGAGAAGATCGACTGGGTATTTTCCCAGTCAGCGGATGCCCTCTCTCAAGAAGGAAAGAAGCAGTGCTTCCTCTTCTAAGAGTTCTGATTCTCCTCGACCAAGGCAAGACTACAACCCTCAACCCGCAACCAGGGTCAAAGGAAGGAGACACAAAGCTCCATCCAAGGATTCCATGTCACCTCGACCGAGTATGAGACATCATTTTTCTTAGCACCGATCACCGAGGCCATATTTGCCTAGTCAGTATTCTTCTCAGCAATATTCACCGAGACGATATTCACCATATCGATACTCACCACCGAACTACTCTCCAAGATACTATTGAACATTGGGTCGCTCTTCTCGGCGCGATTTCCCGAGACGCTATTCGCCGAGGCATTACCACTCACCCTAGGGATACTGCCGAGAGCATCTCACCTACAAGGAGAGGGTCATGCGGCACGTCCCATGTATGATCTCTCCATTCATTCGGGCGATAGGGGAGATACCATTTCCGGAGAACTTCAGAACACCGAATATCCAATACTATGATGGCACCACTGATCCTTTTGAACACGTGGAGCGCTACTGTTCGGAAGTGATGGTGAAAGGAACCTTGGAAGTTATCCTTTGCCCGGGGTTCCCAAAAACTCTTAGGGGAACCGCATATAATTGGTTTAGGAGCTTCCCAAATGAGACTATAGCATACTTTAACCAGTTGGTTGATCTGTTCTTTCGTTGCTTCGCGAATTACAGAAGATAGAAGAAAAATCCTGTCATGCTTCTAAGATGCAAAAAAAGAGAGGGGGAAAGCCTCCGCGACTACCTGGACAGGTTCAGCAGAGAGACGTCCGGGATGACCAACCTTGACTCCATCATAGTAGTTGGAGCCGTATTGGATGGTCTTCGAGAATGTTCCTTCATTGATGACATCTCAAGATCCTTCATTGATGACATCTCAAGAGAAGTTCCCAGAGATTTGCCGGAACTCATGAGTCTAGCGCAGAAGTATATCGCTTTAGACGAGTTCAAGGCTGGGCGAAGGGAACAAGCTTTGCAGAGAGCAAGAGAATTCAAGAAAGAAGGCAAGAGGTGTATATAGATCCTCGACGAGGAGAGTGTGGACCACGAAGAGAAACTGATAGAAACGGAGATAGGCCTTCTCGTCCAAATGATCAGAAAGCCCAAGAGCCGAGGAGACCCCGCCTCTGTGAAAGGTACAATGACTATACTCCCCTCAACACTTCTAGGAGAATATTCTGATGTAGATTCAGAATAAGAAGATACTCAAGAAACTAGAGCAAATTAAGGAGTCCTCCTCAACAAAGCGTAGCAAAAAGTTCTGCACATTCCATCAAGTTCGATGACATACTACTGAAGATTACATCCAGCTAAAGGACACAATCGAAGACCTTATTAGAGAAGGAAAGCTCGGCAAATTCAATAAGGAGAACTTAACCAAAGAAGATGATCCCCCTTGACCAGCAGAAACCCTCCTAAGAGGACATTCCTATTCTTGTCATAGCTGGGGGACCAGGATATGGCGGAGAAAGTGTTGCGTCCAGGAAAAGCTACGCCAGGATGGTGGGCTCGGTTCGAGAAGTATCCCCTCTGAAAAGAAACCACCCTTCTTCTCCTATTACTTTCTCCGATGAAGATCTCCGAGGAGTCTCTTAACCACATGATGACGCCCTGGCCGTCGCTGTCAAAACAGGGATATTCATGAAGCATAGAGTGTTTTTTGACACCAGGAGCTCGGTGGATATAATTTTCTGGGATGCATTTCAGAGGATGAAGATTGGAGTCAAAAATCTGAAACCGATGAAGTCACCTCTGATGGGGTTCAATGGGAGCCCCCTACAACCCGAAAGGATCATCACTTTCCCACTCATCCTTGGCAAACCACCCCGATCTGGGACTGTTTAAGTTAACTTCTTGATCATGAGATACACTTCTAACTTCAATGCCATCTTAGGAAGACCGTCTCTGAATATGCTGGGAGTTGTCCGATAACCTTACCAAATGAAGCTGAAGTTCTAGACCGAAAATGGATGTGAGGAAGTGAAAGGTGATCAATCTGCCTCACGATAATGGTATGTCAATCTCCTGAAGAACCGAGGAGGAGAATCTGGCAGAACTTCTGAAACTCTCACTTTGGAAGAGCTCCAAACAGAAGATGCGAAGAGGGAAGCACGTCGGCCAGCACTTGTCGAGGAACTAATTACACTTCCTCTCGACAAAAGTTTCCCTGAACGAACGGTGCAACTTAGCACAGGGCTCAACAGTGAGCAGCAGGAGCAGCTCCTTATTCTTATAAAAAGCAACTATGATATTTTTGCATGGTCTTCTGAGGAAATGCTAGGGGTTCCCCGTGAAGTTATGGAGCATCACCTTAATGTGGACCCCTTCGTCAAGCCAGTGATTCAGAAGAGAAGAAACTTAGCCCCGAAACGGCTCGAAGCTACTGAGGAGGAGCTAGGCAAGCTGCTGAAAGCAGTGTTCATCCGGGAAGTCCAATGCCCCGAGTGGCTCTCCAATGTAGTCTTGGTCAAAAAGTCCACTAGCAAATGGCGAATGTGCGTGGACTTTACCAATCTTAATAAAACGTGCCCTAAAGACTGCTACCCCCTACCTCTCATAGATAATTTGGTAGACTCTACTTCCGGTTATGAAATGCTTAGCTTCCTAGACGTATTCTCTCGATACAATCAAGTCTGAATGGTAAAGCAAGATGAAGAGAAAACTTCTTTTATTACTTCCTGAGGAACTTACTGCTACAAGGTGATGCCGTTTGGATTGAAGAATGCGGGAGCAACATTCCAAAGATTGGTAAACAAAGTCTTTAGGAAACAGATTGGTAGGAATGTCAAAGCTTATATGGACGATATCCTAGTGAAAAGTCCAAAGGCTGAACACCACGCCTCGGATCTTTGGGAGATATTTGAAACACTTCAAGCTCATGGAATGAGTCTCAACTCGAACAAATATGCCTTTGGAGTCCGCTCAGGAAAATTCCTCGATTTCATGCTCACTTAGAGAGGCATTGAAGCCAATCCTAAGCAGATCCAAGCAATCCTAGAGACAAGGTCTCCAAGAAGTATCAAGGAGATACAAAAGCCTCAATGGGAAACTGGCTGCCATAGGGAGATTTATTTCAAGATCCAGGGAGAAGAACCTTCATTTTTTCCGAGCTCTTCGGAAAGCACCTAAAATGGAGTGGACGGAAGAATGTGAAGAAGCTCTCACTCAACTGAAAGAATACCTACAATGACCACATCTGCTCGCCAAGCCCTAAGCGAGAGAGGAGCTCTACATTTATCTAGCAGCCACAGATGCAGTGGTAAGTGCAGTTCTCACAATTGATGATGACTGAGTCAAGAAGCCCATCTATTATATAAGCAAAGTCCTTACAGATACCGAGTCTAGATATCTCCCTCTCGAAAAGCTGGAATTCGCACTTGTTGTTACCGCTCGAAAACTTCAACCATATTTCCAATCTCACAGGATCAAGGTGCTTACTGTTCAACCTTTGAAGCAAGTACTCCACCGTTTAGACACTTCGGGTCGATTGATGAGATGGGTGATTGAGCTGGGAGAATATGATATCAGTTATGAGCCTCGCACAACTATAAAAGCGCAAGTGCTAGTTGACTTCATCGCCGAGCTCACACTTATAACCGACGGAAATTGACTTCATCGCCGAGCTCACAATTATAAACGACGGAAATCCTCCAGCTACGGAGCCAGTCGGACCACATAATCCCTCTCCTTGACAATGGTGCTACTACCGATGGCTCCGTGAAATCGGAAAGTTGCGAGGCAGGAGTGATTCAACAATCACCTTCCGGATGAAGCACCTTAACTATTCTTAAGTTTGGCTTCAAAGCAACTAATAATAAAGCCATGTATGAAGCTATACTTGCGGACCTGCAACTTGCTAGAGGCTTTGGAGTCCAAGACTTACAAGAAAATACCGACTTGCAACTGGTGGTCGGCCATATGAATGAAGAATTTGAGGCGAGAGAGGAAAATATAATGAAATATAAAGCTCTGGTGCAGAATCTAGCAGCAAATTTTAAAAATCTTCACATTGTTAAAGTCCCTAGTGCCGAAAACCAAGAGGCCGACCTCCTATCAAATCTGGCTTCTTCCAATACTGATCTCAAACAGCATATAAACATTCAGTATCTAACAGCGAAAACCATCGAGTGCCGACCAGCAGAGGAGCTGCTCGAAGTTGTAGAAGAGCCATGCTGGATTGATCCTATCCTAAATTACCTCAGAGACGGTGCTCTCACGCCTGATCCTAAACTAGCTCATCGAATCGAGGTCAGGTCCAACCGTTATACCATACTGAATGAACAACTCTATAAAAGATCCTACACCCTTCCCTTGCTAAAGTGCTTGTGCCCCATTGAAGCGAGCTATATTCTTCAAGAAATACATGGATGAGTCGAAGGAGAATACTTAGGGGCGAAAGCACTCTACCATAAAGTGCTTAGGCAGGCATACTATTGGCCTACTCTACTCAGAGATACAAAGGACTTCGTGCAAAAGTGTGAGCACGAGGCCATTAGAGCTTTGGGGAGTGGATATTCTTGGCCCATTCCCAAAAGCTATTCGGCAGATGAAATTCCTAATTGTAGCAATTGACTACTTCACCAAATGAGTGGAAGCTGAGCCACTGTCCTCCATCACAGAGAAAGTCTGCCAGAAGTTCTTATGGAAATCAGTAATCTGTCGGTTCGGAATTCTAGTGGCCTTTATCACTCATAACAGACCATAGGTCGCCAATTCAACTTTCAAAACTTTCTATGATAAATTTGGAATTGAGCACAGACTTACTTTAGTTACTCACCCCCAGGCAAATGGGCAGGTTGAAGAAACAAATAGAACCCTCCTTCACAGCCTCAAGACTAGAGTGCTCCAAAATAAATCTAGCTGGGTCGATGAGACACCATGAACCTTATGGGCATACCGGACTATTAGTCAGACACCTACCAGAGAAACACCCTTTGCTCTTGCGTTTGGAGTTGAAGCAGTAATCCCAGCTGATATTGGAGTACCCTCTCTACGAATCCAGGCATTCGACCCAACCTGCAATGAAGAACAACTACGAGCAGAGCTCGACCTTTTGGAGGAGAAGAGAGGTGAAGCTAGCCTCCGAGCCACTACCTACTATCAGAAGGTCAAGAGGTTCTAGGATACTAAAGTGAAAGGAGTAACCTTCCAAGTCGGCGATCTAGTCTTGAGAGAAAACATCTTTGCCGACAGTAAGAGCTGCATGGGGAAGTTGAATGCCAATTGGGAAGGGCCCTATATTATAACAGATTTAAAACCAGGAACTTTCTGGCTCTCTAGAATGGATGGAAAAAGACTCAAGCGTTCATACAATTCAGAACATCTCCAGAGGTATTATCAATAAAAAAACTCTCGACCCTTCTACATGTCTCTCTTTTGCTTTAACTCTGCAAGATGATCGAAAGAATATAACCCCTAAGAGAATTATGGGTTTCTTCTCTTCGGCCCCACTTCTAAAGCATCTCGATTGAAAGGTGTGAATAGGGTTTCAATCGTGCAAACTTTCTGAATGACCTGCTGAGGAACATGGCTACGTGCCTTAGGCTCGAGCCATTGTATACTAGCAGACGATCTCTAAGGGTCCTATTGAGAAACATGATTGCGTGCCTTGGACTCGAGTCATTGTATACTAATAGGATGAATGATCAAGTCCTTAAGGGCATTATTGTGCCAAGGAACGTAGCTGCAAGGGTCAAACCCAAGCTACGATATACCAGCAAAATAATTATTCTAACCCTTTTAAGGCATCACACTACTGAGAAACGTTGCTACGTACCCTACGCTCTTGCCATCATGTACCAAAGAAGTTTACCTCGAAGCGTCCTATTGAGGAACGTGGTTGCGTGCCTTGAGCTCGAACCATCGTATACCAGGAGGTCCCACTGAGGAACACGGTTGTGTGCCTTTGGCTCAAACAATCATAAGGCCGTGAAAATCCAAAGGTCTCCATCAAAATCCGAACAAAAGAACCATCTGAAAATACGAAACCGAGGAGCTCTACTTAGGCGATGCACTCAGAAAAAGACTTCTACAGAAGCAACAACTTCAAAACGTTATGAACCAAGGAATAGAGCAACATTCAATATGCAAGACGATACTAGCATTCATTCCCCAAAAATGGTTCAAAGTTTATTCGAGTTACAAATATGTGAACTGAAGTAAAAATTTAAGAAAGATCCTAGTCATCTTCGACACAATTACTTCAAATGTTGAGCGGGAGAATCCCATTTGAATCATTCAAAAGGGCGGCTTCCTCGAGGTCAACAGACACGATGCCCTCATTAGTAGCGTCCGTAGAAAAAATTTCGTTAACCTTCTCCTCACTATCGGATTCATCTTCTTCCTCGGAGTCAATGTTGGGGTCTTCTCCGGCAAAGATTTTCAAACACTTTTTATACGTTAAGCTGTTGAAATCCGTTGAAGGAAATATCAAGACAACCTCTCGAAGCACCTAGAAGCTCTCTTCCCTAGCTTCATCGAGAGCCTCGTCAATATCAGACACCTCAACCTTAGAGGTCTGGGTAGAGAATTCTTTCAATTTTTTCACTCGACCCTGGCATAACGATGATGATTCTTGACAAGTCAGCAACTTGGCCGTGACTCTATTCATTTTGGCATTCAGAGTCTCCATCTCAGTAGAACACGCATCCAAAAGCTATCTCTTTAACTTCAAATCTTTGGAAAGTTCCCCCTTATCTTTCTCCAACAGCTCTATGATGGTCTTTGTGGTCTCTGCTTCAGACGAAAGAGCTTCAACTTTCTTTTGGGCCTTTAAGAACTTCTCCTCGAAGACAGAGCAATTAGCCTCGACAGACTTCTTAGTCTTCTCCAGCTCACCCAAAGTGATCTTGAGGTCAGCGATCCCCTTCTTGAGGGATACGACTTTATCCTTCGCCTTGCGCTTACCCTCCATATGCTTCTAGGATATCCCAATCAATAAAGTCAAGGAGCTGCAGATCCTATCCTTCTCTTCCACCACCATATTCTTCTCACGAGTTACCTTTTCCAAATCATTAGTGATTTGAGTAATAGAGGCTTTTATTCCCTGTTCTTAGAAAGGCACTCGGAAAGCAATGACATGCGGGATTCCTCCGCTTCCTCCAATATGCTAGCAGCACGGTGGCTCAAGAACAAATTATGCACAAGACCAAGGATTAACCGGAGTCCAACACAAATAAAACCCTATAGCGGAAAGGAGGAAAAACTCACAAAAAGTCCCTAGAGATGGAGGAGGTCAGCAACGTCCATCCGGGAGAGCAGACCCAGTCTTGCTTCCGTCTCCCTAGACATGATCGAAGTTATATTCGAAGCCGCAGCAATGGGGTCACTAACAAGGATACCCTCTCTGGGATCTATATGCAATTGATCCCTGGGCCCCCTTGACGTCTTAGCCCCGAAAGGTTGGGAAGACTCTCCCCTGTCAGACCCGTCATCACTAGGTTGAGCCCTAGTTGTTGAACGAATAACTTGAGGAACGCGGATTTGCACTTGCTCAAAAGAAATGGTAGGATCCGAAACAGGTTCCTCAGAAATATCAACAACCTCGACCTCATCATCAACCTCCCCCAATGTTTAAGGCACATCCAGAGTAGGCTCAAGATGCCCTTTTTCACTTTGATCAATAGGAGCCACTGGAGACTGATAGCCAAGTATGTCCCTCGTCCGTGTCAGTCTTCCCCTGTGCCTAACGAGTGGAACCGCCTCAATATCCTCATCCCCCGAAGGAGCTCTCCCAACTGGATCTCTAGTGGAAAGGGGTAAAATGAACAGAGCTATTTCCGTGTTCTCTTGGCTCTCCTTCTTCCCAGAAACCACTTGCTTCTTGCGGCAAGACACTTTCCGAAAGGTGTTCTCCCTCGCCAGCTTCTCGCATAATCTCCGCTCCTTTTATGAGTATCAGGGTCAACTCGTAAAGAGTGATCCTCTCAAGCATCCGTTGGCTCACCGAAATCATCGACATCTCCAACAACGGCCAGAGGAGGATGGTCTTCCTTTCTCGCCTCGCCTTTCTTCTTCTTCTCTAGATGAGTAGTCTTCTGTCTCTTGTCGCGAGCTCGCGCCTTCGCAAGGAGAACCTTCGCAGAATCCTCGGGAGCCATCGCTTGGCCTGACAACCAAAAAGAAAAGGTGTAAATAAGAATCCTACTCCGAGCTAAATAAAGTCCATTGTCCTAAAGGGTTCGGATGGTCAAGTAGATATCAACTTGGATTTTCGAACTTCTATGCAGCCTCCTGAGCAGAACTTGTTCCTTATCAGAGAGCTTCTCCCTACTCGACACTTGAGTTCGAGGGACACCCCACTTAATTAAGACCCCTAACCCCTTCCTTCTCGAGATAAAGAAGAATTTCTCTTTCCATTTCGTAATAGAAGACGAGACCGAACCGAGGAATTGTCTCTTTGGCCGAGCACCGAAGACATAATAATCAGTATTAGACTCTTTGCTCAGACTAAAAAACGTCTCAAACTGAGCCACCGTGGGATCAATTCCGCAGTGAAGAAAGACTATTACAAAACTACACAAAGTCCTCCAAGAGTTCGGAGTCAATTGTGACGAGCAAACTTTGAACAAGTCAAAGATATCAAGAAAGATGACAAAGAAAGGAAGTCTAAGTCCCCCTAGAAAAGCGTCAATATAAACATCAAGCTCATCCTCCTTACCAGTACAAGCTCGATCAGTAGGGGAAGGAACCCTAACCTTGGTATGAAAATTCGGAGACCTTATCCTATAATGCTCTACCAAAATGTCTATTTCTTCCTCTTTAAGAGTGCTTGAGAAAGAATCGGAGCATGGAATTTGTTTTCTAGAGGGTTTGGCACGCACATTACTAGTAGAAGGAACAACAGATTAAGTGGATGTTATACCTCTATAAGAGAAACTCTCTGAAAGCAGCGAGCACAGATGAGAAAGCTAAAACTCTTTCGATATCGCGCAGAGGAAGACGATAAACAGGAGCAGAACAAAGGCTTTGCTTTAAACCACGATTTAACCTTTGAAACGGATCACAAGCAGCCACAACCCACATCGACAGCCCAGATCAATCCCTGATGCAGCACAAAACCCTAGCCGAATGCATACACCTCCATATCCAACAGTCCTAGCCAAATAGCAAGAAGGAAACAGGTGGATCCTTGCCACATGGATCGTGGGAAGCACGCCCATCATTACCAACTCCCCACATGCCATGCCTCTTCGAAAAGATAAGCCTTTTGGGGAATCATGCGCATAAACAAAACGGTGGCTTGCATTAAAAGTTGCTACTGCTCACAATAAGGCATGTCCAGGAAGGTTCGGAAGCCACATGTAAAAAGGTTAGTGCAGTAGACAAAAGGTAATGGAAAATCCAATCCGGTTGCGACACAACCAAATCCAAAAATCACCTATTCGGAATCAAAGCAAGATGAATCGTCGAAAAGCTTAATTGACACCCTTGTATGCTTAGCTCTCTGCAAGCATACTTGAGGGGGGATCAGGAATAAAAGGAACACGTGTCGCTCCGACAACTAGCCACGTGGGGACATCCTAGAGTATCTCCAAATATCTCCCTTGACCATAATCATGTCTAAGTAGAAGAGCTACTCGAAAAATCCCCTACAGTTGGCCGAACAGCTCACCTACCCGGTCTTGGTTCCCACAGAAGCCTTTCCACAGCCCATCACAACGCCTCCCTTGTTCAATCTTCTACTGAAAAGTCCACTTATGACAGTTTAGTGAAGGAATACAACGTCAAAGAACATCCACAAACTTAGAGAATCTTCTGGATGAAAAAGCAGTCAGGCAGTTAGAATCTAGGCTGGCATCTAGAAGCCTCTAGAAGAAGGCTGAGATGGCTGATTCGAGTCGGCATCCACGTGCTCTATTAGAGGTGAGTTGCTGCCCAAGCCTCACCCAAGCCTCCTCGGGAGCCATCGCTTCCTCTTTGCTGCCGGAACAAGGACCATTGCCTTTAGCCAAGATTGGAAAAGAATTATGGAATACCGAGATGAGGGAAACCCTATCAAGCATGGTTCTTTATATAGTTGTGATATGTGACACATCGCCCAAAGGGGAGCGACGCGTTGCAAAACACTATCTTCAAAGCTGTTGCATGTGGGTGAAGCTTCGCATGAAATTGAGAGACGCATCGTAAAATTTTAGCTTCTGTCAGTTGCATGTAGCACGATTGGAGACGCGTCTCCGTTGAGGTGCGTCACTTCGCTCCGTGCTGAATCTGCTCTTTGAAGACTCCTTCTAATCGCGACTCATTCTGAATTGCTCCTAGGTCTTCTCCTCCTTGTGTGGCTCTTATGATGGGCCAAAAATAGGCCTTCCCTACGACAATCATGAAAATCTCGGATTAGTGCTTGTACTTATCAAAATTAGAGAAAAGAAAAAACAAGCATAATTCAAGTGAGCCACACAATATTTCCAATATATAAGAATTAGAGCTAAACATGCATAGAATTCATTTAATAATATACACATTCAACTCCAAACAATAAGCTCATAGCCCATAACTTATCTCTCATCTGAGTGCTAATACACCCCCAAACTCATACCATTGGTTGTCCTCAAGCAATGAAAACCTTATTTACACACGCAATGGCTAAGTTCATAAAATTTGGTTGCAATTCTATTGGTGTTGAATACAAATACTTGTGCATAAGAATAGAGGAACAATCTCAAATCAGTACAAGCCTAGATTATAGATGTCCTACCCTTTTACACTTAGAAATTCAAAAATTATGCCCCACTACAAAAAAAAAATATATTATATATCATATAGATTAGTGCATGCCACGAAAAATAAATTAGAAGCATGAATCTACAATGGTAGGCTTTCATAACTTTCTACTAGTAGAAGACAACCATCAGGGGAAGCTATTGCTCCCACTTTTTTTAACAATTTCATTGCCTTATGCAGGTACAACCTACATATATATACATAGATACATAGAGAGTTTTTTTTTTTGTTTTTTTAATTTGGCCAAAGAGAATCATCCTGATGTTTAAAGACCTCACTTGTAACACCAATGTTGTTTTTCCCCCTATACCTTCTGACTACTTGACTTCTAGGGGATTCATACCCTATTTCTATTTCACAAGGCATACACGTTTTCTATAAAACATACAAACTCTAGTAGACGGAAGTCACAAGTAAAAGATTTCTAAGTACAAAAGGATATACTATAGGTGACCTTCCTGAGCAACCAAAACTGTATGAAAATTTTTCAATAAGCACCAAAAACTATGCACCGAACTGTAAACACTATATAGATATCAAATGAACAACAAGTTTCAGTACAAGGAAAACATAAGTAACAAGTCACAATACTATATACCCACACCCCCAAACTCAAGATGAATCATCTTCCGTGATGATTTCACTAATAGTACAAAAAAAAAATATGAGATGAAAAAGGAAAAAGAGAGGCTGAACGAAACTCCCCTAAGAGGTGTCGCCTGGCCACTCACTAGTTGAGCCTGATGGTGTGGGTGGTTGTGCTGGTAGTGGAGGGTGCAACTCGTCAAGCACGATCCCTGCATGAGGATAAATGCTTTGGAGAAGCTGCTTCTGAGTGGCTATTGTCTGTCGTAATTCAGCTACCTCCTTGTGCAACGCCACGACCTCGAGCTCAACGGAATCTCGCGACTGTGGACATACATGTTGGGTTTCTTAGGTAACGATGGATGACAAAGTGGATGGTTCTACCGAAGTATCAGAGTCAGCATCAGGCGCCATACACTTGAAGATAAGCACCTTGTCGATGATATAACGAGGAGCTTGTGCCTCCTTGTCCATGCGGCACATGACTCATGCGCGTTGACATAGCTTGGTAATAATAGAAGGCTACCAAAAACCACTTGACGTGAGCCTTACTGCATGCTTGATCGAGCTATGAATAAGAGCTCCCACAACAATTTTCTTCCCGCTAATGACTGCGTAGACTAAGAGGGCTCTCTCCTTGGTTACTTCACTTGTGTGATGATAGGGAAAAAGACAAGCACAAATGAAGTGGAACCAAGCCCTGTACTCCCTCTTCAAGTCCGTACCTTGAAGATTCACTATTTTTCCCTTGTCTTGATCCAACGTGAGCCAAGGGTAGTGAGTGTGAAGAAGATCTTCTCCAAATCGATAGGGCCGAAGGGCCATTGACTATACCCATCAGCAAGAAAGGATGGCATCTCTAGGGCGTCGAGGATGGCTATGATATCTAAGTGCACACGGTGTCCGTGAATAATCACCACGTTGTCTTTGTAGTCAGGAATGTGCTTCTAAAACTCCCTAACCAGAGGGACATTAGTATCCTTGGGGTGGGAACAAAAGGTTTCCTATCCCCGATCGGTGATCATCTCGGCCTGTGCTATGAACCAACCCTCTTGCCAATCGTTCTCTGTTTCTAGGATCAGATTTTGTGATTAGAGTGCCTTCTTGTACCTTTCTCTGGCCGTGGGCGTGGTGAACTGCGTTGCCGAGGCCGAGGAGGCAGAAGTGTGAGGCTTCTTGTCCTGTGACTTGGCTTCCATGGTCTACAAAAAAAAATCGCAAGTCAGCCCGGGAGAGTGGGGAAATAAAAGAACTGGAAGCTGTGCAATAGACGAACAAAATAGAGTGGACTACACAGGATGGACAATGAGTAAGAAAATCAATTATGAGGACACACGACAAAGATAGACAACAGAATATGCATGCAACCCTAATTGGACAATAGAGTTGGAGAAAAATTTGGTAGAACCACCCCTTGTAAAATAGACCTTGAAAAATTGAATTACAAGCATTCACACACAAAGAATTATTTTCCACTTCTTCTCAAGTACACAATCATCAACATAATCCCCTTACAGCACCCTTGGGCTAATTCACAAAGATATAAACAAGAAATTTCACTAATTACGGGTGAGGGATACTCACAGAGGGTTGGTTAGAGGTGAATTAAGCCCCAAAGTACAGTGGTATGCTATGAGGAAGGATCTCTGCTGGTTGAGCATGAAAGGGGGAAACTGACTGTGAAATCAAATAGTGGCAACACCGTCGGCACCTCCTTAAAAACACTAAATCCCTATTTATGACACGTCTCTCCGCAGTGAGTGACGCGTCGTAAATTATAAGCGCAGATGTTGTGTACTGGTGCGACGTGTCATGCCCATTCCGTTATGAGTTGCTAATTATCAGCCTGTTTTTCAGTTAGTAAGCAATGCATCACGTTAAGACAGCTACGTGTCATAAATTCTCAGGTTTTGTCAAACAGGACTTGTAATGTGTCACTCCTTCCAAAGCGACGTGTCGCACATTACAAAAATTAGATTTTTGCAGTACTGAGACTACAAATGCCGTATTATTCACGTGCCATGATGTAAGCTCGACAATACCCTCTTCATGACGTAGATTGCCCATTTTAAACATTATAATCCTAACTTTTACTTGAATCACAAGTAGCTTCCAAGGCATAAGTCACACCCCCTAACTCAATGTGGACACTAAATTCTCCCCCATGCCAACTCTTATTGATAAACTACAAGAAACAAAAATAATGCCAAAACTAACCTAACCTACATGCTTCAAAGCAAACTATTCCTAAAAACTAAAAATGCTAGTGATAAAAAACTTATTGACTTGGGTTGCCTCCCAAGAAGTGCTAGTTTATAGTCTATAGCTAGACTTCAATAGTCACTCCCTCCTTCGTTAAATGGAGGAGGGTATGTTGCTTCTCACTTTACATCAAATTTTTCCGAAGTGGCGGAGACCATCCGATTCCCCTTGGGTTGAAGACAACCCATTGGATTATGTTATGACCGGGGCTCTGAATGCTTCCATACTGCGCGAGGCATTGAACTCCTCAAAGCAGGACATAACTAACTCTCACCGACTCATTAGATAGAAATGTTTTTTTAATGACGACCCTATACCTCAATAGTAGTAGTAAGAATAACAACATCTGCAGTGGAAAGAGAAGAGGCCAACTCCGGGTTAGTAAATAGTGGATATGATTGAAGTTCATCCCCGTGTTTCAATATGAGCTCCGTTGTATCCATGTGATGGCCAGAAAAGTTCGCTTGAAAATGATCAGCACTTATTTATCCTCCTTGAAATCAAGAACAATGAAATCCACCGGATAGATGAAGTCATCAACTCTCACCAAAACATCCTCTACCACACCCTTCGGGTGTGTATTTGATCTATCAACTAGCTATAGAGTGATGATGGTGGGTTGGAATTCACTGAGTCCTAATTTCTCATATATTGATAGCGGCATCAAGTTCACATTGGCACCCAAATCGCTTAGAGCTCTCCCAAAAAACTTTTATCCAATTGTAAAATCCAAGGATTTTAGGGGTTATTATTATTTTTTTTTTTGCTATTGGCTTTAATCGTGTGGTTAATAAGGGGAGTTTCCCAGGTTGGAGTTGTCTGGAATTTATATTTGCTCTTTAAGCAAGTATTATGAATAGATGGATTTTTTTTTTACCCCTTAATATTTCTTGTAAATTGGAAGGATTCCCATAAATTGATTTAAATGGATGTAAAGGGAATTATTTGATTAACACTATAATTAGGTTTATTGGGTAATTGAGGATTAAATTGTAATTTTAAGATTAAAAATAAAAGCATGATCTGATGGTGGGATTGGGATATTATATATATAATTAGAAGATGGAGGAGAATCGGATAGGATATAGTGAATTCAAACATTAAAATAAATTGTTTATTGATGGATAAAGATAAGTTGATTTGATATATATGAAAAGTTGGATTGATAGATAAAATGATTATATCCAAATGATTAGATGGAATTCAACACCACATGAAAAGGAATTAATCATGGTCTTATAATGTTTAAGGGATATATGTGTAAATAAATTAAACCCCACTCATGATTTCCTTCTAACTAAATATGGGTTACATGGTTGTTTCTGGAAAAGGGTTAGAGAGTAAGAGAGAGAGAGAGAGAGAGAGAGAGAGAGAGAGAGAGAGAGAGAGAGGAAGCTTCTTGGACTTTTTAAAAGGAGAAGATAAGGAGTGATTTTGTTAAAATAAAATAAAATATATTATATGTATAAAGATGAGTGCATCTGTACATGAATGGTTGAAGTTTTGTTTTATTTAAAACATGTGAATAGTAAATGAATTTTAAGAAGAGATATGCTAGTAACTGCAAAGTTAAAAAGGAATGATATTATATGATTAAATATATGTATTCATAGAATAATTAACGGAGAAAGAGAGATCCCAGTATATATCTAGAGAGAGATATATCTCTAAACTGATTATTCGCGTCCTACGAACCAGCTACGAAAAAAAAAACATTTAAAGTAAAAGATAAACTCGGTTTTAAAGGATCGAATCTTATCTGAGGGCCTTTCGCGATCTCTATAAAAGACCGGCCTTCTCCTCCAAACCCTAGCAGCGGCGGCGAACTCCTTTGGACGTGGAGAAAGAAAGGGGGAGGAGGAGGATGAGGAGCACTTTTAGGAGAGTTCAGGGGTCACAGTGGGACTTCACCGTGAGGAGAGCCGTCGTACCACCTTCGAGGAGTGACCATGAACCTCGCCCATCTCCGGTAAGTTTCCCCTCCTCCATTAGTTCTCGTTAGTAGTCATGCATGCCTGTGGGTATTGAGAGCATCTAATCTTTGTGAGGTTTAAAGGTGGTTTGAGGCTTATATGGCATGAGTTGGTGTTTAGTTATTTGATCTGGATTAGGGAGTATAATAGTGATGAATATTATGTTTTATAGCATAGTTGTAAAGGTGCTGGTGTTAGCCAAAGTTTTCACTTGTGTAGTTGTGCATGAGTGGTTAATTTATGAGTCTTTCTGGGTTGATCTGTTGACAAGTAGATATATTTATATTTGTTATTATATGCAAGTTTATAGAGGCTGTCCATTGTTGGGTTATATGATCTTTAGTTGGATATGAGTTTGTGTGCATATGAATGGCTAAGGTTGAGTGTGGTTCCAGGGTGATTAATGGCCAATGCGGTCTGTCAATTTGTGTGTTTTATGGTATGTAGTGAGTGCTGTTAGTCCGTGAGGTTGATGCATGATTGTTGTTGTGCTGGAGGCTTTAGACGTGTGAACTGGTGATGGTGCTATGTGATTGGATCCACATCTCTTGGTTTGGTGTTATGTTTGAGTACCCAGAATTTATAGTATGTAGTTCCTTGGTCTTATAGTGGATCTATGTGTTATTAGGAATATTTGCATGATTATTGAAGAGCTGCCAAGTCATGGGATTTTATGCACTGTTACTGATTTTGAAATTATTTGAGGTTTTGTTAGGGCTGGTGGTTATGTGCGTGTGCAGACAAAGTTGTGTTAGTTATGTAGATTGAGATAGTGGTGGGATTTATTTATTTATTTATTTATTTATTTATTTTCTATTGCTAGTATATATTGAGGCTGGTGGACTTAATTGGTTTTAATTGTGATTGATGGTATGGATTCTGATTAAAGGAGTGGGGGTTGTTGGGTAATCATTATTCTTTATTTTTAGAAGTGCATACTTGTTACTGAGTGGGTAATTATGGTGTTGCAATCAAGTCTGGTTGGTGAGATTAAAAGAATTGGATTTGATCTAAGAATGAATAGCCCTTGGGTTGGGTTTGTTTAATGGGCCCGGCCCATTTAGTTGCACATGTATTATAGAGGATAATATTATTGAACACTCGAGCGTTTGTTGAGTGCGGACTTGTGATTAACCAGATATCGACGAGGAGCGTGGAGCTTCGTCGGGACAGATACGGGTCGTTGGATTGGATTGCGATCAGAGGTAAGATACTCTTGCCTCGTGCCTACCCATTGGTTGGGTTTCTTGATTTGATATATGTCGTTCTTGGCATTTCTCTCTTTTGAGATATCTGTTTTTCTTGGATGCATGCACATACCTATTTGTTGATTCCCTTCCTTGTATGTGTATGATTGATGAGCTAGTGGTAGTTTAAGGCTACCGTTTGTTGATATGCTCAGTTGGACTACCCACCCGTGGGTCGACACTTGATCATGGACACATGGTCTTATGTGCTGGCTGGGAGGTATGTGCCCACTGAGTTCCGATCTTCCGCCCGGTTGCAGTGGAGTCTGAGGCTCCGTTTCCCTGTCAGTGGGGTTGATTCGCTGGCCGTGTCGACACGTGGAGAGGTGGCGCTACCGAACGCTGGCTGTGTTTGCCACTCACATCCCGAGGTCGTTGTTTGCAGCCCCGAGGTTGTTTTTCACTACTTACGTACCGAGGTCGGCCGTCCGGGATCTTTGTTGAGTCGTTTCTGGAATCTCATCCGTGGCCCCGAGGGTCAGAAATGGATTCTTAGGATCTGATTGTGTGGGGTGTAGCCCCTTGCTTGATGATTCATTGATTGGGATATCTTGTTTCATCTTACCGTTTGAGATTCCTTGCAGGGTACTTACTGAGCTTTCCTTTCGAAAGCTCATTCCACTTCTTTTCTTTTCCTTCCAGGTTAAGAGGGACAGATGACTCAGGATTTGGAGCTGCGCGTGGGACTGGGACATATTGGAGAGGTTTGAGGACCTCAGGTTGTGTGTGAGAGTTTTAGGACCCTTGTAGGGCCTGATCTTGTATAAACCATTATAGGGTATTTTGAACCCCTTGTGATTTTAAATTACGCTGTATAACTTTGACATTGTTATATATGACATTTGATTATATTATGTTATCTGCTTCTATTACTTAGGCCTTGTATTCGAGTGGGGCTCGTCTCCACTTGGGTACAAATTGACCGTTGAAGTGCTCCGAGGTCCCTGATCCGGTCGTATGCTACACCAATGGTACATGGAAGAGTGAAACTCCTTGGTTCTTTTGCTTGGGTGGAGGCCTTCTCCAGACTATGGCACTACACTCCTCGAGTGTTATTATTTCATAATTGTCTATTTTACACCTCATTGCAAGGAAGTTCTTCATGAACCTTGCTTAAACATGCATGTTCTTAAGTGCCTCGGCAAAGGGGATATTAATATGCAATTTTTTAAATACCTCTAGGAACCATTCAAATTGTTGATCCAGCTTCTGGTCTTTAAGCCTCTCAGGGTACGGAGGAGCTTGTAGGTGAACAGAAGCTCGATCTACCTCCGTAAGCCTCTCAGGGCTAGGATGTCCAAAAATGTGGCTAGATTCGACCGTTTCTTAGTATGATTCCTCTAGCTTCCTACCACTGCGAAGTGTGAGGGCTTTCAAATGCTCTAGGTCATCTTTGAGAGGATTAACTTCAGTATCACTCAAGAGGTACCCGACAGACCTACTTCTAAGTTCGTTCCCTATTTGCCCAATTTGGTTTTCTAAGTTCTTTATAACGGTTTTATGGGTACGTGCCTCTAATATAAAGCTATTCAAATTTTCCTCCAAATTAGATCTATACTATAGGAGGTCCCTCATGATCATATCCTCTTAGGAAGCCTTGTTGCTATATGAGTTTAGGTTATTGCGACAATTGGAGTTCCATCCCATTGAAGAATTGTTGTTCAAACCCTGATAAGTGTTCCCAATGGCATTAACTTCCTCTTGAGCCAAGTTGGGAGTTTGTTGTAACACTTCAAGATATTGTCCGGATTTGGATGGCATTGTATTTACAAAATAGGCCATCTTGTCAACCTTTTTCTCCAAGTCTGAGACTTTGGTGTGAAGGTCTCGGAGATATTTTGAGTCCTGAACTTCAACTATCCGGCATAGTATAGACCTATCAACCGGCGACTGATAGTGGTTAGATGACATTGTCTCTATGAGTTCATAGCCCTCATCAATAGATTTGGAGTTAAATGCTCCACCTGCAGCTGTGTCAAGCATTGCTCTAATAGAACCGTGCAACCCATTATAAAATGTAAAAATCAATTTATAGTGAGGGACACCATGATGAGGGCATTCATGTTGCATCTCCTTGAAGCGCTCCCACGCTTCAGCAAGGGACTAAGAATCATGTTGTGTAAATGCCAAGATGAGGTTTCTAATATGCGTTGTCTTTGATGGTGGGAAAAACTTGGCTCAATTTTTTTTGCATAAGGTTCTCCCAAGTCATGATGGAGTTGGGAGGTTGAGAGTATAGCAAATTTTTCGCTTTGTCCTTCAGAGAAAGGGGAAAAGCCTAAGACGCACAACATCCTTTGGGACATGTTAAACCTAATAGTGTCACTAATCACTAGAAAGTTCCTAATATGCCTATTAGGATCTTCATTTGGGAACCCACAAAATTTCCCGGAATTTTTAATATCTGTATGACTATGTGCTTAATCTCGAATGTAGCAGCTGGGCCGCCCGGCCACTGAATACATGATTGGGACCCTTGAGAAGAGGGAACTGCATACTCATATATGGGACGAGTATCTTCAAACTGGCCCATGTTTTTAGAAGAGGAGCTAGGAACTTCTCTTTTGTTCTTCTTATTTTGGAGCCCTTTATAAGTTCATTTGATCTCTGGATAGAGAGGCTCGATGTTACTATCTCTGGAGACCGGACAAGAAACCACTAAAAAAATGTCTCTACCTAATCCTATAAAATTAAAAACAACCCTAGATATACACACGCCATTGAAACTAGCAAAAGATGAAAAGAAAACAAGAATTAATCAGTGTATTCAAAAGTAAAAGAGATATTCACAAAAGAAAAAAAATACTGAAGCAAGCGTAAATCCCTATTGGACTACAATCAACTAGACCTAACCATTCCCCGACAACGGCGCCAAAAACTTTGTTGAGCACGTACACATACTCACAAAAGTGAAAGTGTCATTAAAGTAATAAATAACTGATAAGTACCGGGTCGAATCCCTAGATAGTGGGATGCTTATCAAACAACAACCTAATAAGGTACTATACAGCTTCAGTGAATAAAATCAATGGTTTGTTGAAGTAAGTTCTAAGGAATAGTATAAAATGAAGGAGAGAATAGGGATGACTCATAGTGATAAAGAATCCAATGTTGTATGAGTTCTAGACATCATATATAGGAGTTTTCTCTTGTGATTAGAGGTCATTTGTTGAGTTGGCCGGCAAGGGTTATTCAGAGACATGCTAGACACTTCATAGGTCAGAGGCACATATGCTAATTCCTCATTCCTAATAGATATGCCTACTGATGAGTGCATAATTATACATATTTTCATACTATATTTGCATGCACTTTTCCTGCCTTTCCACATATATTCCTATATTTGTGTGCTATGTTGGGTATTTTGTTGTGATTGACTAGGTAAATTGGTACCTGGACAAAAGAAACAAAAATAGGAACAATTCGGAGCAACAAGAGTTGAAAAGTTACTTTTACAAAAAGTGACAAAGCCCTAACATGGGTGTGTCAATCTAAAAATGCAATTAATCAGAAAACTCCACCAAACACTCCCAGATTTCTCTGACATAGCCGTGTTTAGATGCACACGGGCATGTTTAGCATGTGTGCAGGCTGTGTACATCTCGAGATTAGTTGAAACCGCTCCACTTCAACTCCAGAAGATTCCAAAGTTATACACGGGGCCAACACGGCTTCAACATAACTGTGTGTCATAAATTTGAAGCCTATAAGAGACCACCAGATGCAAATTGCAAGACGACATTTGGCGATTCTTCGGCCGACGGCCAGGGTTTCGAGCGGAGTTGAAGGCGGAGGAGACATCAATCTGGGAAGTCGTCTATCTTTAATTATGTTTTCCTTCTTGGATTTTGTGTTAGGTTTTCTTAGTAAAAGAGGATAAACCTTCTGTAGTACCTTAGACTCTAGAACTCTAAGATGGACTTGTGATTAAATTCTTTTTTCTTTAATACTAGGCTTTTCATTTTGATAATTCTTTTGAGTCATCCTTGTGTGCTTCATGTTTGTGGTTTGTTAGGACGAAAGCCCCATCGAATCTATGAGTTACTTGATTAGGTAGAGAGATCTTGGTCAAGCTAAATATGGGCATAGATGATAGGGGCCGAGTACACACCGAGAGATCAGGTGTATGGTGTTATACCTGCCGGATTAGGGTAAAACCTAATAGTGGGAAATATAGAACCTCATAATGCAATCATACAGTGAGTAAACATATGAGATTAGGGTTTGGCTGCATGAGAGATCGATGTCTAACTAATTTAGGGTTTTTCAAGGTCTAAGAGCACATCAGTTAGATAGCTAGTATTAGGATTAATTTAGTCTAGTAAGTGATTCCTAGGGCCACAGAGTTCCGAGGTGCCATGCTCTCTTGAATGATTTACGCTATCTTTGCCAACTGTCATATTAGTTTTTGTTCTCTTTAGATCTTTTACTTAGAATTAGATTACCACTCCTATTTTTAGGCTAGATAATAGATGATAAAGTAGTACTAGCTCTATCGGTCCCTGTGGATTCGACTACCTTACCCTCAGGATACTTTACTACTTGAGCAACCCCATACACTTGCAGTAGATTGCACGCAGAGCATCACCTTCTGTCTCCACCCCAAATCTCTATGGAGTGGAGTGAGACATTACTAGACCTAGACAATGTCCTGACCATGGATGACCCGCGATATATTCCTATGCCTCGGCAAATGTCAGTCTGTCACACTGACTTTCAACCTAGTGATACAAAGTCCTTCTACACTAACATTTGTATGACTTTAAGCCTAAGATATGTCATCGCCTTATGGATCGATGATAAACTAGTTTCACACAAATATTCGAAAGTTAAATGTTTTTCGTTGCCTTCCGACTAATGGTTTAATGAAGGATTATGTCACAAGCCCACCATGCTCAATTAACAAACCACATAATCACAAGTTAATTTAGGTTTTCATGTCTAACCCATCACACAACCCTAAAAATACGTTCTAGCACAAAATCATGATGTTCATCGCAATAAATCCAAAGTATTCATACACATAAACAATCATGTTTACAAAATAAAGACAAAGATTACATATACAACAAAAGGATGCAGATCTTTGTCCATACGGAAGTCTCCCCTCTTCAACTTGTGCTCGAACCTCTCTGAATCATTGGCAATGCTCCATATAAGCCCTTCTCTCACCATCTTCGATGCAACTACAAGGACCATTGCCTCTAAGCCGAGATTGGAAAAGAATTATGGAATACAGAGATAAGGGAAACCCTAGCAAGTATGTTTCTTTATATAAACATGTCGCACAAAATTGAGCTTACGCGCCGCAAAATCTCAAATTTCTCACACCGCTTGCAGCAGGATTGATAACACATCATCAAGAAAAGCGTATGCATCACACCCTGCTGAATCTTCTCTTTGAAGACTAGTTCCATTGTAACTCGCCTACATTACTCCTTGGTCTTCTCCTTCTAGTGTGTTGTTTTTTTATGGGCCAAAAATTGGCCTTTCCTACAACAATCATGATAATCTCGGATTAGTACTTGTGATTATCAAAATCCCACAAAACATGGATAATGATGGTTGCTCTGTGCAATGAGCATGTGTGACTCCACAAGTGTACGGGTCATGTCAAGTAATAAAGTGTACTATGGAGAGTAGGATGTCGAACCCACGAGGACTAAGAAGTACTAGTACTAACTATAATTCTATTATCTAGCCTATCCGAAATTGTGTTTGGAGGAAAAAGAAAACTAAAACAATCTAAGTATTAAAATTCACTAATTATGGGGCTGACTCTCGGGGCAAATCTATCTTCAAAGAGGGGTATTCGGGTAATGATTCCCTTGGACTTTCATATAAATATAGACATGGGTTTTAATGTCAATGGTTTGAAGGTGTTGGACTGAGGGTTCCTAAAGTGTATTAAATCCCTCTCTGGAGGCAATCAATACCTGATCATAATTGCATTAGCATTTTGGGGAACCTAAATCTCGGGAGAGTTATGGGAATAAGATGTTTGAAAGAGTTGCGCTCCTAATACCCTATCTCTAGGTGTATTAACAACTCCCTCTATTGAGGTAGATCTACACAAGAGGAGTCGTTCGCTCATCTCTCATGTGAATCGGATTGGAAATTTGGTCTATCGTTATGATGAAAACCAATTCAATAAAAGCTCATTGAATTTCCTTGGAAATCAGGAATCATGCCTAACAACAGAAATGCACATATCTATGTATTAAACATCCCCTGCATCTTTAATCCCGGGATTTGTAAACATTACTCATTGACTCTTACAATAGAACTCAAATTTGCATCTATGGATCATTAGAACCTTAGCATTTCTTCGAAGGTGCTGCAACTCAAATTGACTCATTAAAGCATCTTTAACTGTATTGTACAATGAGTTACCCCTAGGTTTATGCAAGCTAGTAAGGACTACTACATATATGCAAAGCATATCACAATTTTGTGCTTTATTTCCACAATCCTCGCAGCCTTTTAAAGAGTCTTAGATACATGAGGGTCAAACCATCTTTGATCAGCTTCTATAAAACCAAGAAACATAATCAAGTGATACTAAAACAAGGTAATATGGTCAATTCCACGTAATGTCTGTATATAGTTTAAGTACATCTATACCACTTTGTCATAAACATGATGGGTAACAGCCTCACTTCCTACTTCTTATCATGCTTTCTTTTCCTTTGAATCAGCCATAGGATGGGATTAAAAATGTAGCAACTCAAATGATAATTTACACAACATACAAGCTTACTAGGAGTTTCAACAATGCTTCCTCGAGTGAGCTCTGCCCTTCATACAACTTTAGCTCCTATCAATAGTTCCTCCGTAAGGTAAGCCCAGAGGGCTACCGGACCTACCCTATCCACAATCTTATATGGCCCGATGTACCGTGGGCTTAGCTTTCCCCGTTTATGGAACCTGAGTACCCCCTTCCACGAAGATACTTTAAGGAATACCTCGTCTCCTACTTCGAATTCTAAATCCCAAAGCGTGGTATTGGCATAACCTCGCCACTGCCTTGAGCTTTCCTTAGCCGCTCCCTAATAAGCTTCTCTTTATCTAAGGTTTGATGATCCAGCTCCGGGCCTAATATCTTCCTCTCTCTTTTTTCATTCCAATATAACGGAGTCTTGCATCCTCTGGCGTATAATGCTTCGTAAGGTGGCATACCAATGCTTGTCTGGTAGTTGTTGTTATACGCAAACTCCAACAGTCCTAGATCCTCATCCGAGCTCCCAAGTAATATACGCTCGAAGTAGATCTTCGAGTATCTGAATCATCCTCTCTGACTAACCATCAGTCTGCCGATGGGAATGCTGTGCTAAAATTCAGCCTGGTCCCCGGGCATTTTCTAAACTCTGCCAAAAATGAGATGTGAATCTCGAGTCTTTATCTGATACGATGGACACGAATACGCCATGTAGT
Organism: Dioscorea zingiberensis; assembly: GCA_026586065.1. Lineage (NCBI taxonomy): Eukaryota > Viridiplantae > Streptophyta > Magnoliopsida > Dioscoreales > Dioscoreaceae > Dioscorea > Dioscorea zingiberensis. The sequence goes on from CM048823.1 coordinate 42,276,117, forward strand.
CTCACAATCTGATCAACGTACATTCGTACCAACTGATCCCGAGAATAAGTAGTTTTGATTGGAAGAAAATGGGCAAACTTGGTCAGTCTATCTATGATAACCCATATAGAGTCCTTGCCTTGACTGGTTTGAGGTAAACCAGCCACAAAATCCATGGCTATCCTTTCCCACTTCCATTCCGGGATCTCCAAAGGTACCAATAATCTTCATGGCTTCTTGTGCTCAGCTTGGATCTGTTGATAGATCAAGCTCCTGGCCACGTACTCGGCGATCTCCTTCATCTTCCTCTAGATGCAGTTTTCTTTAATGTTGCGGTACATCTTTGTGCTTCCTAGATGCATTGCATGGGTTGAACAATGAGCTTCCTCCATGATCTGCAACTTGAGCCTCTCATTGTTTGGTACATATAACCGAGTACCTAGTATTACCGCTCAATCGGAGGATAAGGAGAAATCGCCATATCTTTCATTTTGCATTCGCACGTATAATTGTGTTAATCTGGAGTCTTGCCGCTACGCTTCCTTGATTTGCGATATCAACTTTCGCCGTAGATGGGAGTTTGCCAATAGCACCCCCAGCTCATCAACTGAGCTCGGCAATGTTGGTGGTCCCCAACCATGCCATTGTTTTCCTGCTCAAGGCGTCTACTACTAAATTGGCCTTGCCAAGGTGATACTCGAATGTACAATCATAATCTTTCAGCAACTCCATCCACCTTCTTTGTCGCATATTCAACTCCCTTTGGGTCATCAAATACTTCAGGCTCTTATGGTCGGTGAAGATTTTACAGGCTTCACCATACAGATAGTGTTATCTTCAGAGCAAAGACCACCGCCGCTAACTCCAGATCATGAACAGGGTAATTTACTTCGTGAGTCTTGAGTTGCCTAGATGCATAGGCAATAACCATGCCTTGCTACATTAAGACACATCCCAAGCCCCGATACAAAGCGTCACTATAGATTTCAAAACCTACTCCAGCTGTAGGTGATGCAGGTGGCTCGAGTCGAATGTCGGTGCTGGGTTAGCAAGTCAACGTAAAGATGGGAAGTTATCGAGTCAATTCCAAGATTGGGTCCGTTTTGGGCGTGGTTCGGTATTTTGGCCATAACTTTGGTTGCCGATATCAGAATCGAGCGTTCGACCCAATTAGGAAAGCTCTTTGCGGCGCGCACAACATGAGGACGTCATATTAGAGAGAATTTTAGTTATTTTTTCCTATTTTTAGAAATATTAAATACGCCGAATTAGGGTTTTCGGTCATTTTTCTATTTTTGGTAATATTTCATATGCCAAATTAGGATAGGATTTGAATCCGATTTGATTTCTGATTTTTAGGAGTTATCTGATTTGTTTAGAGTTTTAAATTTAGATAAGTTTAGTTTTAAATAATAATTTATCAATTTTAGCAAATTTAGATTAGATGATAAGGTTTCTAAGTTAATCTTTTGAGGCTATTTAACCCGGCTTGTGGGTTAGTTTTTCATTATTGAATTTTGAGTAATAATATTTTTATGAATTTCAGAGTATTTTCTCTGTTTCTTTTGGTTCTTCGTTTGTTCTTCTTTGCGATCCTTAGATCCGGCTAGCCCGCGGGATAATCGCTACCCCGCCCGGCGTCAGTTGGTATCAGAACTCATCATCTTCCTGGGAAGCGTCAACATCACATCAATAACTGGTGGTCGTGGTCGTTGTGTTGGACAGGTTCCGACTGAGGAAGTCCAATACCATGACCTGAGCGCACTGGAGGCGATGAACAAGGATCTACAAAGGCAAGTCACGGAGTTAACCCAATGCTTGATGATCAAGGATTTGCAGAGGCAAGTCAAGAAATTATCAAGGCGTTTGGCGTCGATCGATTTTGATCGTGGTTGTCATGGGCAGGTTCCGGCTGAGAAAGTTCAGCACTATAATCATAGCGATCAAAGGTTTGGCCAACCCATCTATGACGATGATGTGGAGGAGGAGATCTCACCCATCGTCAACGATGATGCGGAGGAGGAGATTTTTCCCATCTTCAACGATGATGTGGAGGAGGAGATCTAGCCTATCTATGACGACAATGAGAAGGAAATTGGCGAGCCCGAGGAGGAGATTAGTGAGCCCATTTGTGACGATGATGGGACTAGTGTTGCGTTGGTATCTCTATGGGAGGAAAACCCTCCTGGCCCAGTAACCAACACTACTAACCTACTTTCTATCTCTAGGAATTTGATTGGAATCAAGCATGGAGATCCAGACCTACCAATAGAGGTGTCGTCGAACTCGGGGTCGAATCCTTTCCAACCCGGGGTGACAGATGCAGGAGGCTCGAGTTGAATGTCGGTGCCGGGTTGGCGGGTCAACATAAAGATGGGAAGTTATCGAGTCAATTCCAAGATTGGGTCAATTTTGGGCGTGGTTCGATATTTTGGCCATAACTTTGGTTGCCGATATTAGAATCGAGCGTTCGACCCCAATTCGGAAACTCTTTGCAGCGCGCACGACATGGGGATGTCATATTAGAGAGAATTTTAGTTATTTTTTTCTATTTTTAGAAATATTTAATCCACCGAATTAGGGTTTTTAAGTCTTTTTCCTCTTTTTGGTAATATTTCATATGCCAAATTAAGATAAGATTTGAATCCAATTTGATTTCTGATTTTTAGGAGTTATCTGATTTGTTTAGAGTTTTAAATTTAGATAAGTTTAGTTTTAAATAATAATTTGTCAATTTTAGCAAATTTAGATTAGATGATAAGGTTTCTAAGTTAATCTTTTGAGGCTATTTAACCCAGCTTGTGGGTTAGTTTTTCATTATTGAATTTTGAGTAATAATATTTTTCTGAATTTCAGAGTATTTTCTCTGCTTTTTTTGGTTCTTCCTTTGTTCTTCCTTGCTGTCCTTATATCCGGCTACCCCGCGGGATAATCGCTACCTCGCCTGGCGTCAGTAGGTAGGGTGAGAACAGGAGAAGACACCAATCTGTCCTATAACTCATGAAAGCTCTGTTCACATTCCTCGGTCCACTCGAACCTTGCATTCTTCCTCAACAGCTTTATCATAGGTTAGGCGATTGCTGAAAACCCTTCTACGAACCGCCAGTAGTAATCGGCTAACCCCAGAAGCTTTTGGTTTCCTTGACAGTGGTTGGAGCTTGCCATTTCACTACTACTTCAATCTTCTGGGGATCCACATAGATACTTACTGCTGAGACAACGTTCCCCAGGAAATTCAGTTGATCCAACCATAATTCACATTTGCTGGGTTGGGCATATAACTGTTGCTCCCTCAAAGTCTGTAGCACTATCCTGAGGTGTTGTACGTGCTCCTCAACACTTCGGGAATACACCAAGATGTTGTCATTGAACACTACCACAAACTGATCTAAGTAGGGTGCGAACATCTTGTTCATCGTCTCAATGAATGCCGCTGGTGCATTTGTCAACTCAAAGGGCATTACTAAGAACTCAAAGTGCTCGTATCGGGTCCGGAATGCTATCTTCGGCACATCCTCATCTCGTATCCGCAATTGATGATAGCCAGACTTCAGATCGATCTTGGAGAATACACAAGCTCCTCACAACTGATCGAACAAGTTGTCTGTGCGCGGTAACAGGTATTGGTTTTGGATGGTAACTCCATTCAATTGTCTGTAATCCACGCACATTCTCATGGATCCATCCTTCTTCTTCACAAATAGTATAGGCGCACCCCAGGGGACTAGGTCTAATGAACCCCTTCTCCAGTAGTTAATCCAATTGGGTCTTCAGCTCTTTCAGTTCCACTAAAGCTATCCTGTTAGGCGCCCAAGAAATCGGAGTTGATCCTGAGAACAACTCGATTCTGAACTCCACTCCACTATGCGGGGGTAACCTAGGTAGCTCCTCAGGAAATACATCTGGGAATTCGCACGCCACTGGTATCTCCGGCACATCTAATTTTGGGGCTTCAATTTCCACCATGTTTGTCAAGAAGGCTTCTTTTGTATCTTCCGTCTGAGCTCGCCTACTGTAGAAGAGAATCTCTGCCTCACCTGTTCGTTGGAAACACACCATCTTCAAGTGACAATCGACAGTGGTGTAGTGGATGAACAACTAATCCATGCCTAAGATAGCATCAAAGTCTATGATCCTCATAGAGATCAGATCAACTAATAATATATAACCTTCTACCCTCAAATTACATCCTTGATACACTATTTTTACAATCATTGAGCTCCCAAAGGGGGAGGATACTATCATTGGTTCAGCTAGCTGTGTTGCATATATGTATCTGGGCAGTATGAAAGTAGTGGCTATATAGGAATGTATGGAACCAGGGTCAATCAACATACATGAATTAGTACCAAAGATTTGCATCATACCTAAGATGATGTCAGGAGTATTCAAAGCCTCCTGCTGTATCATCGGAAAGGCCTGGGCCATCAACTGGGATTGAAGTCCTCGGCCTCCTTGAGATCGCCCACCGGAAGATCCTCCTCTGTGGCCTCCTCAGATAAGTTTTAATCACAAATGGTCCCTCGACTTACTATATAGGACCGCCAACTGCAAAGATCGACTTGTTGACGCCGGGCCGGGTAGCGATTAACCCACGGGCTAGCCTGGTCCAAGAACCTCAAGGAAGAACAAACGAAGAACCAAAAGAACCAGAGAAAAAACTCTAAAATTGAGGAAAATATTGTTACTCAAAATTTAATAATAAAAAAATCAACCCACAAACTTACATAGAAACCCTATCATCTTATCTAAATTGATTATCAAGCGTTGGCTTAACTCCGCGACTTGCCTTTGTAGATCCTTGTTCATCGCCTGTGGCTTTTGCCGTGTCACTGCAGATCGACTTCCTCAACCAGAACATGTCCATCTTGACGACCATGACCACCAGTCATTGATGTCGATGATAACGCTTCCAAGGAAGATGATGAGCTCTGGTACCAACTGAAGCCGGGAGAGTGATTATCACGCGGGCTAGCCGGATCCAAAGGGGGATCACAAGAAAGACGACAAGAAAAAGATAAACAGAGAGAAATCTCCTCAAAACTAAAAGTAAAATTATTTTTCAGAATTCAATAATGAAAAACTAACCTACAAGCCGGGCTAAATAGCCTCAAAAGATTAACCTAAAAATCTTATCATCTTATCTAAATTTGCTAAAATTGACAAATCATTATTTAAAACTAAACTTATCTAAATTTAAAACTCTAAACAAATCAAATAACTTTTAAAAATCCGAGATCAAATCTGATTCAAATCCTATCCTAATTTGGCATATGAAATATTACCAAAATAGGAAAAAAGCGAAAACCCTAATTCGTGCATTAAAATATTTTGAAAAATAGAAAAAAAAACCAAAATTCTCTCTAATATGATGTCCCCATGTCACGCGAGCCGCAAAGAGCTTTCTGAATTCAGGTCGAACGCTCGATTCTGATATCGGTAGCCAAAGTTATGGCCAAAATACCGAACCACACCCAAAACCGACCCTAATCTTTGAATTGACTCGATAACTTCCCGTATTTATGTTAATCCGCCAACCCGGCACCAACATTTGACTCAAGCCTCCTGCATAACATGTGGAGCTGACCCACTCTCCTGTAATAATAAGGGACACTCGTTTCTATAATGTCCCATCTGGTGATAATGTTAGCATGTAACTGTCATAGGGCTTGTTGTACTAGCAAACTGACAAGTGCCAAAATGATGCTTCTAACAGAACTGACAATTAGGCTTCCAATCGCAGGTGGAGCCTTGTTCCTCGCCTCCGTGAGGACAAACAACCACTGCTACTGCTATTACTCATCTTGCTCGACCTCGAGCTACCACCCATCTGGAAATTGGGTGCGTTCTATTTCTTAGACTTTTCCAAGCACCAAGCTTCGCCCGTGGCCAAGGCTCAACTCAACCCCGAAAGGCAAATTTTAACCATCTCGGTGAAATCCTCAACCTCGATATAGTAACAATGTTTTAGATCTCGGCCCCTGAGTCCATTTTCAAACCTCCGCATTTCTTATACTCATCGCTCATATACGCAGGTCGCATACCTCCCTAGATCCGTGAACTTGGCATCATACTCGGCCACTAAGAGGTTCCCCTATACCGTAAGCGAAACTCTTGTGGCTTCACGCCTGTACACCTCGAGACATGAACTTCCTGGCCAAAAGTCGCCGTAATCTCGCACTAAAATGATAGCCTTCGACCGTCCCAAGACCGCATCATGGTCAGCCACCAGGGTAAGGCCTCTGTCCCAACAACAATGTGACAATAGTCACTTTCTTCTCTTTGGGGCACCTCAATGCCTGGAAGACTAGCTCTAGGTGTGTGACTCAGTTTTCTGCCTTCGTTGGGTCAGTAGCTGACCCATATGCCGGGCTCTTGTGATAAAGTCTTGTTCCCTGGGTCTTGGCTGCTGGTAGTTAAAAGCAGATAACAAAATAATAACATAAAATCTCAAATGATAATAATCAAATAATCTCAAAGTCTCAGCGGAGATAAAATCATAAAGAGTCCATATGCCCTAAACAATATCAGGTCATATAAGGGCCCTAAACTCAAAGTCTCTCACATAGAAAGAAAGACAAATGAGGTCCTCCGACCTCGGGAAACTACCCCCGACTCTTACAAAACTCCTGAGACCGAGTCACTTAGTCCTCAGGATCTGAAAAAGAGAGAAGGAAAAATAAGTCGTGAGCTTTCGAATGAAAAGCCCGGTAGTACCTCGCAAGGATCACAATGACGTAAATCCAACAAAGATGATATGTTTATAAGTCAAATATGATCAAGTCCAAAAATTATCAATCATACAGGGGCTCCACCCCACACATCAAAAACCTAGGAGTCTACGACAATCAACAACAACGATACCACTCCTGTCCAATGGTAGCCCTCGGGCTCTAGAAGAAAGTTTCAAGAAAAACTCAATAAATTATCCCCCGCACAGCAACAACGCAGCCTCAGCCGAGGGCGACAAACTTGTCGCACCTCGGTAGCGCCACCTCTCGTATATGTCGACATGGCTAGTGAATTAATTCCACTAACAGGCAAGACAACTAGAGTATCGTCCCTCTGGCATGGCATTCTGAAACGCTTAGAGTGTCCCCGTCCCCGAACACTCCCTAGGACAACTGTGGTATCGCTCCCTAGCATGGCAAGCTAAAACGCTTAGGGTGTCCCATCCCCGAATGTTCCCACATGGAGCCTCCTCGCCTATTACAATCGGGTGGAATAACAAACGCATTTGGCACATACCTCTCGGCCAGCACACAAGAGCATGTCCAATGTGTTTCAACAACCATACATATACATAGTGAAAGAAAGCAACATCAATCAAGTATGTGCATGTATCCAATAATAGATCATCATGAATCAACCAAACATGCTATCCAATGGCAACAGCAAAATCAAGAAACCCCAAAGACGGGTGGGAGTTTGGCAAAGATATCTTACCTCAATTGGTAAATCAAACCGACTGACCCATGTCCCTCCTGACGTGGCTCAGCGCTCTATGTTGATACCTGGTAACGATAACTATAACTCAGTACCATCAACAAAACTAAATGGTCTATTAATATTAATAATAATATTAATAATAATATTAATACAGAATTCCCAAATCTGTTGCGCAGTCCCAAAAAATAGCTCACAACTTTTGATCCAGGAACCCGATCGAGTTGATCTAAGGCTTGTTGGAAAGATATTTTCCTCATCTTTCTAACTGTATATTATATATCTCGATCGGATAACTACAGACGACCCAGAGATCACTCAAAAAAAATAGCCAAACTGCAAGCCACTAATCAATTTCAAACTTGACTAACCTACTCTTGATCTTGAACATGGACTCACATTCAACTGGACTAAGTTCAGTTCCATAACTCATCTAAGTACATACAAAGCTAAAACTCATTTAAGGTTCATAAGACATAGTAGTACCTACTCTTTCCATTCCCCACATATGATAATAGAACCCATCCTTACTTTCACTGAACACCATTCTCATACATACTTAGAAGCCTCAAAAAGCCTCAACATAGAGCCATGATCTCTCCTTCTCATGAACCTATCAATGAACACCAAGTTTAATATGAAACCTCTATGTGAAATCAACCCACAAACTCATACATTGTCCTCCGAAAATCAGCAAGCATACTATTATCTAAACAACCCATGTATAATAACAAAGGCTACACACTATTAGACACCATGCAAATCATGTACATAATTCTTCTATAAATCAATTAGAGTAACACCAAGTCATCTAAATACATGCTTACAAAATCATAACCACGTCCAGGTTATAGAAACTAACTCCCCACCAACCAACCCATCAATACCTTCTTCTCACTCTTCTTCTACTTAATAAGATAAGTATGGGTTTAACTCAACACACTGACCTTTCATTAGCAGTGAGTGAGAGGTTATCAACATGGTTATTAATCCTAGATGTAACGCCCCAACCCGGATCCCGGGACCTCGGCACGTCAACAGACCGGCCGTATTAAAGAAGAGATAAGCTCAACTCGAATACAAGGCCTAAATAATGTGATAAGCAGATAACAATCCATAAATAAACATATACTCGAGTTCATAAGAACAAAGAGTCATTAGGGTCCGTAGGCCCTATATAAGTCTGGTCCCTATACGGGTCCTACAATAGCAAAGCTCACAAAGACAAAGATAAAGAAGACTCCCATAACCTCACGGTCCTCCTCAAGTCCTCTCCCAGGCTCCTCCCCTCCTAAACCCTCGAATCAGAAAAGAGAGAAAGAGAAAACACATGAGCCAAGGAAAGCTCAAGTAAGTACCCCTGCAGGTCACAGTGTCACGAATAGGAAATATGACAGTCCACGAGATCATAATATCAACAATAAAGTCCTAGGAGGCGACCACAAGCAAGTCAAAGGTACAACCCACAATGTAAGCCCTCGAAGCTACAAGTGAGTCCTAAGAGAACTCTGAGTTTACTCCCGGCCAGTATGTCCAGCTTTTGGATATAAATACGACCTAGTTGGTCGTTTGACCCTCCAGTCAAAAGGTCGGTAGAACTACCTCTTCTACGTGTTAACATGGTCAGTGTACCATGCCCACTGACAGGTAAGACCTCCAGAGATTTGCTTCTCTGGTAGGGCTATCAGGAAAGTCAGGGGGTCATATCCCTGAACATCCCTAAATTGGAGCTTCCCTAGCTCCACTGAGTCCGGGCAGTAGAACATAGCAAACGAGGACACCAACGTCCCGAAAACAAACATACATGCTCAACAGGATTCATAAAAATAGATATGAACAGCATATATGGCATCAGTAGTGCACGTAACTAGAATACATAGCAAGTCCAAGAAATCCCGTTACCGGGTGGTAGCTAGGCAAGTGAACTTACCTCTAGAGAGACTAAATGTCTTCCTGGTCTCCTTTGAAATGCCTTACGTCTCCCCTGAGAGTATCTGGCATATAACGGTTTATTAGAATTATTGTTCCAATAATTTCTATCTCTCTAAGTGTCCATGCATGCCTAACGTCCTTGTTGGGCTTAGGCCCACTAACGGGTCCTTGAGACCTTTTCTCGGGTTACCGGCCCTTATTTCCGTTCCAGTGTCCCTTAGTTGACTTGTAGATTCACTTTGGTCTAACCTAGTCAACTCTAGTTGAGTTGGACCCATTTCAAGCCCATTGCACCATTTATGTTGACCTTAGTCCCTTGAAGGGCTTTTTGGTCATTTGGTAGTTTATGACCCTATGGCCTATCTCGTTTAGGGCTTAATGGTTCTTTTTGAATTTATTTAGCTTCTTTACCAATTATTTTCCATCACATAACCAAATTACCCAAATTTAAGAAATTAATTAATTAATTTCTATTTATCTTGTTTTTACATTTCATAATAATTATTACTTAATTATTATGTCACATATTCACAGTTCCATATAGTTACCGGGCTATATAACCTTTTGATTAATAGTATTCATACTATCATTAGAGACAATACTAATTTTATTGTCAAACCAAGGTTTTAATCTCCTATCAAAACCTTATGTTTCCTAATTATTATTTTATGAATAAAAGTTTCATAATCTAATAATTGTCACAAAACCTAAGTTTTATTATCAATGGAACTATACACTTTATTCGGTTAATTGAGCATGTGTCACACTTTCCAAACTTTAATCAATTTCGTTAACCGATTAACTTTCAACTATGTCTCACTATAGTTTTTTTTTCAAATTATTAATCATGTTATTAATTTGTCACTCAAACTATAATAGCAAACTCATCCAAGTTAACAATATCACAAATAAATATGTCACACACTTTAGCTTCCAAAAATATTTGTGATATATTAATAGTTCTCAAATAACTATCTTAACTAATTAGTTATTATTTGTCACATTAATCAACTAGTTTTTTTCTAACTCAAGACTAATAATAATATTATTAGCTTGTCACACAAAGTTAACAATTCATTAACTTTTATTTATTGTCACATGTCCTTAATTTCCCATTTTAATACCTTGTTTAGCCAATAATAATCAACTAATGTTCTCATTTAAAAGAGAGGAAAGAAAATATTTATTTTAATTAACTAAATCAATGTCACACCCCTAAGTTTATGAATGTTTAATTAAACATTATCCTTTATTATTATTATTTTTTTTTTAAATAAACTTCATCTTCAACCTCTCTCTCTCATTCGCGACCGACGCCGTGTGTCCTTCTCAAACCGCTACTTGCTTTGCGGGACCGTGAGCTCTCGTCGGCAACTTGGCGACCACAGTGAGGACTTCTCAGGTGGCGCCGCTGACCTTCACCCTTTCTCGGAAATCAAATGAAGCTCTCGGTAGGTAGAGCTATACTCTCCGACGAAGCTCCCTTATCGGCCAGGATAAGCGAGGAATGCCTCTAAAAATACTCTACGGGGTTTTAGATGCTTACCGAGGGGTTTGTTGACGACGGAGTGTCGGAGTCGCCGCAGAACGCGCCTCTGTCTCTACTCGGACAAGCTCGGCCATAACGGTTCCTTCTCCCTCTTGGCCGTCCACAGTGCGCCCTTCTTCTCCCCGTGGCCGCACGGGGCCTTGGTCCCTCGACTCGCTGGATCCTTGGCGAGAGTTTCCACCGAGGCGCCTTCACCTCCTCCACCCGTCACCTCACCGGAGAAGGCAGGCTTCGGCTGTGTTTGGGATCTTGAGACGGAGAGTGAGCCGCCCCTTTTATAAGCCTCGGCGTTGGTAGCGGCGTCTCGAGGAGTAGCGTCTGCATGCGTGGCGTAGCGTTTCTCGCTAGCGAAACGGTGGGGCGAAATGGCGGGCCTCGCGAGAACGTTGCGGTGGAGGAGTGGCGGTGGTGCCGGGATACATTCTCATAGATGGGTGGCGAGGATCACTTGATCCTTCTTAACGGCCGAGATTTAATCTTTGTCTCGGATCCGACACTTTCTACCATCTAAACGGCCAGATTTTAAATATATTAGCGGTCAAGATTTTAGATCTTTGCCTGCGTATCCATCAACATAGGCGATGAACGGCTTGAGGTTGCCCTCACGGTAGGGCCCTTTTACCTCGACTTCCTCTACTTTGCCTCGTGATCGGTATGCGATGAGATGGATTTCATCTCTCATCGCCAGCGTAATGGCTCAATGAGAGCCTTACTGCGTTTCCTTACGATCAGACTCTCATAGATGGCTTGATCTCGGTAGTTAAACCCGAAACTTTGCAGAAAATTCTCCGTGAGGTCCCCCATTTATTAAATTTACAAAATAGTCCATCTTACGTGAGACGGGCATTCTCTCTCTAAGTCCCTCAACATATTTTATTTACCTGAAAAGTCCTTGAAGCGGTGAGAGAAGAAACTTCTCTAAGGTCCTCAACCTTAGTAAATTATATTTCAAATCCCAAAAGACCCGATAATAATTTAATTTCCATTTAATTTAAATAAATCATTTAATCCCACAATAACACTAATCGTGGTAAGTAAATAATTTAAATATTCTTCAAAATATTTATTTCCAAAAATTCATGGATTTTACACTAGATCTTTACTTTTAATCATGTTCCAAATACCAGAGACCCCATCCACATGCATTATGGTTCTTAAACAAGTTTTTATGTGCGCAGGTATACATATGGGTTTTCAGGAAGGAGAAGACCTACCGAACCCGTGATGGTGGCCCCCTGCTCTCGGGAAAGATCTCTCACGGCTAGAAGAACGAGCACTCTTTCTCGATGGCGGTGTGTGAGCGCTTGGCGGGTCTTTGCCGGAGACTGTCACAATGCTGCTAAGTCCTTCGGCTCTCCTCTCTCTCTCTCTCTTTCTCTCTCTCTTCTCTACGATGGTGGCGGCCATAGGGTTTGGGTTTAGCTCTCCTCTTATAGGCACTCGCGAGATGATAACGAACGCGGATCATCACTGGCCGGTGTGAAATAAATTGGAAGAGATAAAGCTTGGGTTCTTTCTCTCTCTATCTCTCTCTATACCCCTCCATATCTCTATATATTATTAAAATATATAAGTAATATACCAACCCACGTACACGAGTGGTTCTTACTCATTATATATATATATATATATATATATAGATATATATATATATATATATATATATATAATATAATATAATATAATATTATACTATACTACATAATATAATATATATATTATTATAACATATAATATAATATATGTTATTATATATGAGATGATACAAATACGTTATGATAAAGTGCATGAATTCTAAAGAAATATTCTTCCCTTTTGCAAAAAAATCCTTAACCTTTTATATAATTTGTAGCTTTGTCTCATGCTTGAGTTCAAGGTATTTTACAAAAATGCTCAATATGCTTTTAACTTCTTATGCAAGTCCTTCTTTATTAAATTTCCATGAGATGTCCATTTTATAATTAACCCCACCTCCTTAAATAATTTAACATGCAAGCCCTCCCGTAATCCAACCTCACGAGAGATTAGTTTCTAGTTAACCCTTTTTTTCCATAATCACCAACAAGTCCTTGATAACCCAAATCAACCCTAATTTAGGTGCTAACCAATTTAATCCCCTTTTTTTTATACAAAATCCAATTAACTCCAAATGTGTGGAATTTCTTTAATTAACTAATTTATTAAAGAATAATTAGAAAACTTTTATTCCAATTAAAAATTGAATCAAATCCAACCTTAGGGATGTTCACCTTATTAACCATACGACTAAATAAAAACTAATTCATAAAATTCTTGGATTTTACAATAAGAGTTCATAACTCTTCTAAGAGCAAATACAACACTCAAATAGGAATATAACAACTAGGCGGTCAGAGCCAACTATGGGTAGACAGGACTCTCTCCTCCACTCTAGATATGATCAAGTACTTGTCTACTACCTGTAAATTTTCACATGAAAAAAGGGTAAGCTGCAGGAGCTAAGTGAGGTATGAACACTACTGTCAGATATAGATACACCTATGTAACATCGGCATGTGATGCAGGAGAGCCCGAGTCAGACGATGCCGAGCTGTCTGATTGCACCATGAGAGCTTTGGCATACCATGACTTGGCGGACCGAAGTAAAGGTGGAAGGTGATCGAGATAAGTCCGGAATTGGGGAGCATTTTGGACAAGTTTTGGTATTTTGGCCATAACTTTGGCTACCGATATCGGATTCAATGGCCAACCCCAATTGAAAGCTTCGCCTCGACAAGCACGTGGGGTCTGCTCGATGGACCCTTCCTTCATCCTCAAATTCCACTGTTTTTCCCGTCATTTCTTCGTTTCTCGGTGTTTTTTTCCATTTTTGGCAATACTTCGTATGCCAATTTAGGATAGGATATGAATCCGATTTGAACTCGGATTTTTAGGAGTTATCTGTTTTGTTTAGTTATTTTAGAATTAGATAAGTTTTTCTATTAGACCAAAATTTGCCGATTTGGGCAAATTTGAATAAGAAGCTAGAATTTCTAGGTTATCTAGGTTAGTTTTTTTTAGCTATTTAAACCCGGCTTGTGGGTTGAATTTTATTCATTGATTATTAAGTTATTTTCCTTTCAGAGACTATTCTTCTCTGTTTGTCCTCCCTTTTTCTTGCTCTTCTATCAATCCCCCCTGTTTACCACCGCCCGCAGGTTAATCACTATCCTGCCCGGAGTTAGTATGCAATAATCTCGAATAAAATATATATACTGAATAAGTATAAGCCCCCGTTTGGTTGACAGCAGTGGGAATGAACAGTGATTTAAGGAGGTATGGGATTCCTTGAAAACCCCTAATGGCATTCCTCCCAAATTGGGGGGAATGGGCATTCCTTGATGGGGAAATACCATTTTTGCTCTTATTCATAATTTTTTTTCATTTTCATACTTAACAAACTAAAATTATATGAATGTTATATATAAAATAATTAATAATTAAATAATAATTAATATTTAAAATAATTAAATAATAATTAATATTTAAAATTTAAAATTTTCATACTTAACAATTCTGCCATTCAATAATAATTAATAATCAAATTATTAAAATAATTATTTAAATATTTATTCATAACAATTAATTTATTATAATAATTTAATATTTAAAAAATAGTTATCATTTAACAAACCTATTATCCTTTAATATAATTTAATATTTAAAATAATTAAATAATAATTAATATTTAAACTTTTTCCATTTTCATAACTAGCAATTCTGCCATTCAATAATAATTGAAAATTAAATTATTAAAATAATTGTAAAAAATAATTATTTAAATATTTATTCATAATAATTAATTTATTATAATACTTTAATATTTTAAAAAATAGTTATCATTTAACAAACCAATTATCGTCTCATATAATTTAATATTTAAAATAATTAATTATTAATTAATATTTAAAATTTTTCCATTTTCATACTTAACAATTCTGCCATTCAATAATAATTAATAATTAAATTATTAAAATAATTGTAAAAAATAATTATTTAAATATTTATTCAAAATAATTAATTTATTATAATACTTTAATATTTAAAAAAATAGTTATCATTAAACAAACATATTATCCCCACATATAATATAGTTATTTACATAAGGGGCATAATAGTCATTTCATCACATATCTCCTCTTTTACTTTTCTGATTCCCAATAAACTACCATTCCAATCCCTACCAACCAAACACAGTTTTCATTCCCATACTTTTCATTCCCCCTTATTCCATTCCCATACCCATTCCCATTCCCATTCCCATTCCATACCTGACAACCAAACGCCCCCTAAAATCTGAAGACAATGCGACATATAAAAATGCGGGTCGATGCATTACCTTCAATCAATTTAAATCATGCCAATATAAATATAAAACCCAAGTAAAATACAAATGCTGGTTTCTTTAATAACATTATCCTCGATACCGCGAATGATTTTCATAACCATCCTTACGAACCAATCAAAGCCAGTTACCCTCATGGTTGGACCAATCAACAACCAGGAAGTTGACAATATGTGAAATCATATCATATAATCAATTATATTAATGTCAGCTACACCTCTATCTCCATTCAGTGGGTGTGGTAATCATCTATTTTAAATCCGCCCCGCCCCACCCCGCTAAGAAAATTACAAAAATACCCGTATATATATTGTATTATATAGTTTTAGGGTTTACAACTTTAGTCATTGGTGTCTTTGATCATTAGTGTTTGTCTCTAGGGTTGTTGGCGATGTGTGAGAGAGAGAGAGAGGACGGAGCTTAGGGACAGCCGCCGGTGGTTCACAAACATGGAGGAGGGTGCAGGCCGATAGTGCTCCGCCGGGAAGAGGGCGCGAGGGGGAACGGAGCTTGGTGCGCGCGCGGAGGATGAAGGGGGGCGGAGCTCAGGCACAGGTCACCTTGCCTGAGAGAAGGCCACGGGAAAGAAGATAGAAGGAAAATGGGAAAGTAAGAGAGAGGGTTAGAAATTATTTTTCCTCTCATCAACCTAAGTTTTATAATCCATTAAATAATTATTTAATCTTATCATTACACTATTGCATCACGGATGGATTTAATAGCTAATGTCTACTATAGAATCTCAATAATTCCAAAGCATTATGAGTCCCGTTCAGATCAATTTTCTTCGGATCGAAATAGCAACAGTTATTTATTTAATTTATTTAATATTTAAATTATCCCATGCTCCTTACTATTGTGTCACGGGCGATACTAATGTCCGACCGAGATCCAAAAACTTCGGCTTTGTAATAATTGGTATTCCTTTTTCTTAAACTGAATCATTAAGGCTTAAGTAAGGATTAACTTAATTAAATCCTGTTAATAAGCAATGAGAGAAATTCTATTTGGGTCCGGTCCATTTCCAAGGCCTTATTCCTCTCCAATGTTGGCCCTTTTTACTTCCTTGAATTTTCCCACTTAAGATTATCAATTAATCCTTCTGGGATTAAGGGTTTTGAATTAGCAAAGTGGCCCGACCTATTAAGGGCCTTCTTATAACTTAATGCTCTTGGACCAAATTCAACGCCCGTTTTGTCCTGATTTATTTATTAAAAAATTAAAAGTGTTTAATTTCTTTTATTGTCTCATTAACCTCGATAATTATTTTCACTAATTACATCATTTATTTATAAAAATTCCGGGCTGTTACACAAAAGGCGAATTGCACTTACAATTACCAGGTCATGCTAGCACAATAGTAAAAATTTTTGCAAGGGTATGTGACGCCGGGCAGAGTAGCGATTATCCCGCTGGCAAGCTGTAATCTAAAGATCGCAAGGAAGAACGCGAGAAGTCATCCACACAAGAGAGAAACGTCTCTCAAATTTAAAATAATTTCATAAAAATCAAGGCTTACTGAAAACTAACCCACAAGCCGGGTTAAACAGCAAAAACCCTAAACTTATCCAAACTTAAAATTTAAAACAAACTAAATAGTTATTCGAAATCCAAGATAAAATCAACATAATTTGACAAACTAATAATTACTAAAAATGATTAAAAAATATCAAAAAACAAAGTTTTCAAGGGAAAACATTGGAATTTTGCATCAAAAACGGGCCAAATAACTGAATTACATCATCTGGCTCGGACCCTCTTGCATCAGTCACCCCGGGTTGGACAAAACTCGCCCTTGAGTTCACAACATTTTCAGAATCCATGAAACAATCATGGTGCAAGAGGCTCGAGTCAAATGTTGCCGGGTTGGCGGGTCAACGTAAAGAAGGGGAGTTATCAAGTCAATTCCAAGATTGGGTCGGTTTTGGTTGTGGTTCGATATTTTAGCCATAACTTTGGCTACAAATATCAGTCGCGCGTTCGACCCCAATTCGGAAAGTTCTTTGTGGCGCGTACGATATGAGGATGTCATATTTGAGAGAATTTAGTTATTATTTTTATTTTGAGAAATATTTTATCCACCGAATTAGGGTTTTCAGCCTTTTTTCAATTTGTGGTAATATTTCATATGCCAAATTAGTATAGGATTTGAATCTGATTTGATCTCGGATTTTAGGAGTTATCTGATTTGTTTAGAACTTTAAATTTAGATAAGTTTAGTTTTAAATAATAATTTGTCAATTTTAACAAATTTAGATAAGGTGATAGGGTTTCTAGGTTAGTAAAACTATTTTACCCGGCTTGTGGGTTGATTTTTCATTATTGAATTTTGAATAAAATTATTTTCCTGAATTTCCGAGTATTTTCTCTAGTTCTTTTGGTTCTTCATTTGTTCTTCCTTGCGGTTCTTAGATCCGGTTAACCCACAGGATAATCGCTACCACGCCCGATGTCAGTATGCCACTACATTAATCTTAAATATGCATTATAAAGTTCTTAACCCCCAAATAAAACACCCTCATTTATATTAGCATGCCTTTCGTAGTGATCTTGTATCATAATTACCCTTTTCAGAACATCAATACAACCTCTTACCTACCCTCTTACCTATCCTCTCTATGGCATTGCCCACTAATACTACAATGAGATCTAATAAACTCAAGCTCACAACATGCATTAGTTAATACAGAATAAAGGTAAGTAGTCCAATAAACACCTATGTGTTACGTGTTGTAAGTCTACAAGGAAACATCAAGGAGTAAACCAATTGGCCTAGATGAAGCTGCACTTGAATGTCAAAGAGGTGGTTCAAGGAATAACTCTTGGTCTTTGAAAATTAGGAGAGGAAAGGGACTGAAATATTATAGAGAATATGACATAGAATTGTTGGAAAACCTGAAGCGGAGTTCTTGTTCTTTACAACTCACTTGAAATCAGAAGGTCCCTGCCAATGCTTCTGCAACATAAAAGTAAGAGGCTTCAAAGAGTTGAACCAAGTGAGGGGTTGCTATGCAGGTTACTAGTTGGCGGTGAGGGTTAGTAGGTGCAATGGAGGTGGATTAGATGCTCCCAAGGTTCCTAAAGAAGCCAAAGGTTTATCATTGGCTGATGGTTGAGGAGAAAGAGATGGTAGGTAAGATAGTTTGGCTGGTTTCTTGGAGAAGCTCAGGGAGAAGCAGCTTGTCAAATACACACTGGCCTCACTGACAGAAGTCTGGTCCTAGAGGTTCAGCTTTTTTTGCACTCTAACTTAGGCTTTTGTCGAATCCCTTGGACAAGGAGAGAACCCTGCTGCCTTGTCCCGTCTACTCAACGTGGAGGGATAACTATTGTGGTATATGTTTTCTCAGTCATATAACTATCCCCCCATCACCCCCCTCACCCCCCCCCCCCCCCCCCTAGCCTTATTCATTTGCAAAAATTGCTAACCCTATTGAATCAATTCATTCCTCCATTGGTTTAGTCCTTGTTGGTCTTTAGGTGATGATTTAATCATTTCAGCCACTTCTCTAAGTTGTTAATCATAGTTTAGCCATTCATTATCCCCAATTGCAAATCATTATTATTATATTTTTTTTTATGTGACCACTAGTTTAGATTCTATATGATGGTTGAAGTTATTGATTATTAGCTATTTACTTACACTTCATAACTTAATCCAAGGAGTGTCATTTTATGTAAACTCATGCGTTTTTACATTTCAACCCATTTTCTCTAAGATTTCATATTTGCAAGCCCCTTCATGCTAAATATTGATTCCAATAAAACTTGAAACTCCTTTCACTATAATTCTAAATACTAAATCATCCACATAAAAAAATCACATCAGATGAAAAAAATAATTAAGTTAATTTCTTACCGCACCAATAGGGTAGCCTTTACAGTTTCGAAACTAAAACTTTAGAAAAGATATATGTTCACAAATTGGGTATTGAAAGTGTGCATATGTAAAACACTCCCTATATATAAGTATATATATGTGAACATTAAAACTTTTTGATACACTTTTGCAAATATGTGTAATAAATCATAAATCGAGGTATATATAAATATACCATATGTTGTTTCTTACATAATTTTTAATATCTATCTATATATATATATATATATATATATATATATATATATATATATATATATATATATATATATATATATATTCTATATGTTTTGTTTTTACATTATTTTTAAAATAAAAATTTTAATAAGTATTAAACTAAAATTTTATTTTATGAATATATTCTCCATACAATCATCTGATTTACTCCTAATGAATATGGTTTGAAAGTATAATATTAAATAGGGGTAAAGCCATTCCTGAAAACAGGACCAATGTTCATTTCCATCCCAAAATTCAAAATTTGTTCAATATGGTCCCTATGTATTGCATATTTTGACATTTTGGGTCCCTATATATTCCGTATTTTGGCATTTTTGGTCCCTATTGCTGACGTGGCGGTCATGTGGAATACTAATGAAATGCATATAATCTTTTTATTATTATGTTTAGGTTGTTATTTTGTTGACTTGAAGCGATAAGTGGCAGTATATGCTGATGTGGACCGTATTAAACAAATTTTAAATTTTTGGGATGGAAATGAACATTGGCCCTGTTTTCAGGGACCAAAAATGTCTTTAACCCTATTAAATATTAGAAGTTAGTATCTTATACAATGTGATAGAATCTATTACATATGTTGATTAAGAGTTAATACATAAGATGGAAAAACATTATCAAGAAATATATATAATTCTAATATTTTATAATACTACATATGTAAAAGACTCTTAAGTTATTGTTGGAAAGCAAGTTTGCTTTTAAATTACAATACCTAGCCCCACTGCATACAATTAACATAATGCATTAATTTATTTCATATAACAATTAACGAGTACGATCTATATCTGGAATAAATTATTTGAATAATTGACTATTACATGGTAACAAGATAATTATTAATCCCTTTATAGCAACGAAACATTTTTTTAAAAGACATATGCAAACCAAAAAGCATACATGACTTTACTTACAGAGGAACAACTCTAAAGCCATTTTTGGTCCCTAAAAACAGGGTCATGTTCATTTTCATCCCAAAAATTTAAAATTTTTTCATTACAGTCCACATTAGCATATACTGCCACTTACCACTCCACATTAGAAAATTAAGGATCTAAACATAATAATAAAAAGATTATATGCATTTCATTGGTATTCCATATGACCGCCACGTCAGCAATAGGGACCAAAAATGCCAAAATACTGAATATATAAGGACCCAAAATGTCAAAATATGCAATACATAGGGACCATATTAAACAAATTTTGAATTTTGGGATGGAAATGAACATTGGTCCTGTTTTCAGGGACCAAAAATGGCTTTACCCCTTCTTGTTAAGATGGACCGACATTAGCAAAACATTTCTGGGGAGAGGGTTTGGTTGGGTTACATTGGGTTGTGTGGCTAGGAAGAGAAATGAAATTCATGCTTTCCTTACACGTTTCACTTCTGAAGTTTGTCTCTATTCTCCTTATAACCCTCACCATTTTCCCATTTAATTACTTTATCATTTACAAAATCCATTCAATGAATGTAACCATTCCAAATATAGTACCCACAGAATTACATTTCTTGTATATTGCCAACCTTGTCCAGAATACCACTACCTTTCTTTCTTTCTCTAACTCTCTCTTTCTCTCTCTAACCTTTCAGCTCTAGTTGTGGTCAAGTGCAAGGAAACAAGTAAAGGAGAAGTATATAGGATATCTAGGAATGAAAAATGTGGAGAGACAATTTGGCAAAAAAGGGGAGGATAAAGAAAGGGTGAAAATGGCTAGAGCCGACTCAAACCTCAAGTGTTTTCTTAAGTGGACCACCCCATCTATGTCTTCCCACATAACTCCCAAGGTTTATATTTTCTCTTTGTGTGAACTTTCTAGTTGCAACTTGCTTCTTGATCTTAATATCTTTTTTTAAAAAAATATTTTTTATATTCATATGTCCTTGCATATGTGTAATGTATGTTTGCTTTGACAGTTTGTATGGATTGTGTAATGTTTGCTTTGATTGTTTCTATATCTTAGTTCTCATCCATGTTCATTGCGAGAGTTGTGTTTTGGGTTTGTTTTGCATTGCTTTCTTTCTCATTAGAAGTTCTTGATTTTTCCACTAGTTTCAGTGGAATAAACTTTCCTTTTTATGTGTACCTAATTCGAGTTTGATAATTTGATGGATGGCTTGCTTTGGATACAAATCAACTTTCTTTTCTGAAAGAAATTAGCATCATTTGAATTCATCTCTTCCAACGTGTCTGATGAATGGTTTCACTTCCATTTTCGTAATCTTATTTGGAATTGCATTAAAGAAAAAAAATCTCTCATTTTCTTGTAGGCATCTCACAATGATTTGAACACTAAATGTAAGGAATCAAACAAAGACAAGATTGAATACTTCATCCTCGAAGACCTATGGGAAAACTTCTATGAGTGGAGTTTTCATGGAGTTGGTGTGCCGATTCTACTCAAAGGCAACGAAAGAGTGGTCCATTATTATGTGCCTTATCTCTCAGCTATCCAAATCTACACCAACAAATCCAATGCATATTCTGGGTTCTTATCAAACTTTTTCTAAAGTTTTTTGATCAAAGAGGTGCTACTTCATGTGTAAAATGATGCAATTAAACTATATTTTACCTATCTTTTGTGCTTTAGGAATGCAAGTGATGAAGGTGAAATGGACGGTTGGAGTGATGAAAGCGAGTGTGAAAAGTTTTGGGATGCACTATCTGAAGATTTAGGTTCTGAGAACGATAGTGTTAAGAGTGGGAATGAGCAGCCAGGGAACTTGTACTTTGAGTACTTTGAGCATGTTTCTCCTTCAATGAGGATGCCATTTATTGACAAAGTAGGATCCATGCCCGATTTAGCTTCATTAATCATGCCTTTTGATGTTTAATCTAATAACTAATTCACATCAACATTTTCTTACCTTATGATTGTCTTGTTTATTAGATAAATCAATTGGCATGTAGTCATCCAGGCTTGAAATCACTCAAGAGCGTTGACCTTTCTCCTTCTACTTGGATGTCAATAGCCTGGTATGTTTTATTCCCAAGTCATTTTCTTATAAATAAAGTACCGATTTAACCGTACTTCCGTAATGCTAGTGTTGCACCTAGTTGAATGATAAGTTGACCTTTTTATTAGAGTAACAATTTTTTTCTTGTACTCTATAATTAGTTGTTCATTTTATTGTCTTTCTTTTACTAGATTTTATTTGTATTTTTGATGATTTGGCTATAACTTGATGCTTTTGTTGTTGACTAGGTATCCAATCTATCCTATTCCCTATCATAGAAATGGGACGAAATTATTTTCTGCATCCTTCTTGACTTACCACAACATCTCCTTACCTTCTCAAGGTACGTAATGGAAATAGAGCATATACCTATCGTCAAATCTTGCATTCTATTTTCTATTAATTCATTATATGCTTTCATTTTGTATATTTATTCAATGCATTCACAATAGCCTTTTTCATTTGCATTTAGTTCTAAATACGTGCTTATGAATTCAAATGGTTTTCCATACCATAATCTTGGAGACAATGGCTTGCTTGTAATCCTACTAATACCCATCTATGAGAATAGCCTAGCTAAAGAGAATGATGTGATATTTCTTAGAATAATAGTTAGAAAGGAAATATAACGTCATGTTTAATTCTTTACCTAACATGGGCTAGAGATAAGCTTTATATTGTTCATTGTTACTAACAAGAGTTTGTATTTCAAAAAGGTTTTGGGGTTTCATAGTAGGTATAAAGTTGTATAACACCATTTAAAAGATGTTTTAGTCTTCTCTTTTTGGTGACATAGCCATAATAACACACAATCCACAAATGCAAAAAAATCAATAAAATCATATCTACCATAGAAACTCGCTTTCCGTGCCAAACCAAACCATTGATGTTTAAATTGAAAGCCCAATTACCTTAAAAATAATCTTAAATACACAAAAGAAAAACATCCATAAAGGTCCAATATTATTATACTTTTGGTAAAGATTAGTTTCATTAGATGCTTTACAAAACCAAAACCAAAACCAAAATTAAAGTTAACTCCTTCATAAAACTTGAAGTTGGTGCAAGTAAAAATTATGCTACGGACTTTTTGTTGATTTCCTTTTGTCACTTATGCATTTTATTTATGCTCCCTTCGCAATGACCAAAACTGAATAAAAATAATGGTATGATTTGTTTTGTCGGTTTCCCAAAGTCACTTGTACAACTCAATTATATTAGTTATAAACTTTATCCATATATTTTTATTAACGGTCTTTTTGTCGTGTTATGCATATTGTCTTTCTAATATCTTTTTTAGCTACTTATGTCTAACATAATTATATCATGAAACATTAGTCATTATAATACGACAAATTTCATATTTTATAGTTTACGCACAACATCATTCTTGTTTAAAGATTATCTCATGATATAGTTTTAAAAAGCATTTCCGTCGATGATATAAAAAAAATTATCATTGTTAATTATGATACTTCTAATATAGTAAATTTATGTTTTTTAAAATTTTTATACATAATCATGTACTTTTTACATTTTCCTATGTGGAGGTAATTCCATGACATTTACATTATTTTTAGATACATTCTTCATCTTTCCATCAGGATTAAATTATGTTCTTCTAACATAATGTCTTAATTCATTGTTAATTAAATTCGGCAAAAAGGATTTTATGTTTAGTGAAAAAGCCTATTGGGAATATAAATCCTACTGTCTCAAGATTTTTATAGTTGTCAGACCAAATGATTAAAAACACCTATTTTCAAAATAGAAACTATTGAATTTCATAATTTCATGCCTTATATAATTAAAAAGACTTATTTCAAAGTAGAAACAATTGAATTACATAATATAATGCCTTATAACAGTAACTTTCCTTTTTCTCATCGAGTTTCTATATGCTGCACATTGGTTATTAAATGATGGAATTTGCTACTCTTTATGAATTGGTTTTCTCATTGTGCTGCTTCTATATTAAATCGTAGAGCATGATTATTGACAAATCAATTTGCTTTTTTTTTTTTGGATTTCTTGCAACTTCTCCATTTATTTTTGGATTAATTACACTTTTCGTCCCTGAAAATGGTGTCATTGTTCACTTTTATCCTTGTATTTTAAAAATGTTCAATACAGTCCTTGTGTATTGCGTATTTCATTCTTTTTGTCCCTGAAAATGGGGTCATTGTTCACTTTTATCCTTGTATTTTTAAAAAATGTTCAATATAGTCCTTGTGTATTGCGTATTTTGTTCTATTTGGGTCCCTAAAATTGTATTACGCATTACACAAGGACTGTATTGAACATTTTTAAAATACAAGGATAAAAGTGAACAATGACACCATTTTCAGGGACGAAAAGTGTAATTAATCCTTTATTTTTTAAAGTTCAAACTAATAGAAGTCAATCAATTCTTTATTTTAATGTTTTATCATCCAATTTTTGTTTCAAAGTATCATCCTTTAAATTGTATGACAAACTTCAAATTGATACTCTTGTTGTCTTCTTCTCTCTTGAGTCTACTTTATCCATTTATGAAATTTTGTACTGAGTAAATAGTTCATCATATTTGGATGATAATTTAACCTTCATTTTGGAAAAAATTCATTATCCTTCTTTACAATTGTATTCTTTGCTTGATAACTTTATTGTACAATATGGATATTACTTGGCTTGTTGCAACTTGAGTCACATGTAATAACATTCTCTTATGTATAAATAATGTTTTGACTTGTAGCACTTCAATCAATATTTCATACTAAGCCTTAATTTTCTTACATTTGGGTTAATCATGTCGTCACTGACTATTCCATTCATTGGTCTTTTCATGTATGGTACATAATTCAGCGGTCGATACTAATGAAGGTGAATCCTCTACTGATACCAAAGCAAAAGCAAGGGGTTCCAATGATGAAAACATTTCATTTCCACCATTTGGCCTTGCAACTTATAAATTTCAGAGCTGCTTATGGATAAATCCGGGTGGTGAAGACGCTGAATTGCTTTCATCACTTTGTAATGCTGCAGAATCTTGGTTGAAGCAGATGGGAGTACAACAGCATGACTTTACCTTCTTCTCATCGCATTCCTATACAAATAATTAGTTGCTACTGATACCAAAGCAAAAGCAAGGGGTTCCAATGACGAACATATTTCATTTCCACCATTTGTCCTTGCAACTTATAAATTTCAGATCTGCTTATCGATAAATCCTGGTTGTGAAGACACTAAATTGTTTTCATCACTTTGTAATAATGTAGAATCTTGGTTGAAGTAGATGGGAGTACAACAACATGACTTTACATTCGTCTCATCGCATTCCTATACAAACAATTAGCGAGCTAAAATAGAATAATCCAAATGATCCATGAGGTTCCATCAATCCATGAGGATTGAAAGTTGTTCAACTATGTGTAGCTCTAATTTTAAGAAGAAAAAAAATATGTATAGCTCTAATTCTTATCTTACAAAAAGATGATTCCTTAGGCCTCTAGTGTATGCCAGTTGAACAAAAATACCTTGATTATGTTTCATATGCTTACTATGTGCTCCTCTAGCATGCTTGTAACTATGAAGAAAGCTTCCCCCAAAAGGCTCTATTGTTTGATGTGCGAAATAACAAGAACACAGCATGTGTTTTAAACCTATCCTTCCAACTTAAAACCTACTGGTATGGGAACCACTCCTAAGGCCCCAATAATTCCTCAACCCACAGATTTAACTAATGCTACAACTTTGAAAAAATTCATCTCTCTAGTAGTTCAACAATGCTTTGCAACAATAAGACTTCTCTACGACTTCTTGTTGTGCCCCTATCCTCATTCGTCATAATGCTTACATAGTCCTAACACTTAACGTGTACAAGCTTGGGCTTCCTATTGGTTGACTCCCAACATGTCCTTTCTTTACACCTCCACTTCGACCAAAATACTATTCCCCAATAGGATAAATCATCTATACAAGAGAAGCCATTGGTCACCGTCATTAGTCCCAATTACATTACCTTGGAAGACAGACAAATCATTCCCTTATTAATATACTACTAGTGCCCCTCTAATATATTTACAACATTCATCACATCCACCAGAATTCTAATGCCTTTCTTCAACAAAGTCACTTATTCGTCATTCCCCACTTGTTCCCAACATGTAAGTTCTTATGTTCTTTGTTTTCTACTTCTCATTGCTTTAAGATCAATTTTATGTGTCTATTTCATCTCTCTACACAAAGTTGGTATCAGAGCTCTAGGGTTATTTTTGCTTTCTATCACAATGGTTGCAATAAAGTTCAATGTAAGTTCATATGTTGCCAAAATTAAGTCAATAACAATTTTAAGAGGGTATTCTATAAAAATAAGAGAAACAAGATACTATGCTTAATGATGAGTACGAAGAGATGGGTAGTAAGGGTCTAATGCTATAAAATTCATTTTAGCCAATAATGTTTTAGAGAAAATTATAATGAAGAAAACATATGCAACTTAATGGCTCAAATTAAAAGGAGTTTCATATTATGAAATATGTAGCAATTGTCTAGTATCGATGCAAAGACTCTATTATCTTCAACTGGTTGAGGTTACATCACTCAAGTGTTTAACTTCTTGATGTTTAAGTTTAGACAAATACTTTTAAGTGTTTTATGACGCTTGTCCCCAGCCTACCCAGTAGTCCACCAGGATGGGGCCGCCACACCCAGCCAAGGTTAGGTTGTCTTAAATTACTACACAATCACATATAAGAGTAGGAATAAAGATTCTTATATATACATATAAGTAAAAGGTGTATGTCTACAACATTCATATATATAGTACCAAAATACAATTCTAAGCATCACCAGTGTTTCACAAATACATGTTACTCAACAACATCTATATACAATGCTTAGAGCTCGCTACTAGTTCCATACAAGATGAATGATCCAGTACATGCCTCTCCTCGGGGTTCTAAGACCTCTAACTTGGGTTGTACTTGTAAACACAGAATGGGAGTAGTGAGCTTATGAAAGCTCAAGGAGAAAAAAAAAATCCCCCAAAAGGGTTATCATATGAAAATAATATAATTTCATAAAATAGATACATGCAACAGGAAACTTGCCTTGTTCCATGCATAGAATATAATTTATAAAACAAATTTATACTAATACTCAAACTGGTCAACTCATACGTCTTCAATCCAGTTTGTAATAAACTAGATGCAAAGCTGGTAAAAGTCAGTAGTACATCATATAAATGGAGTACAAGCATATCAAACATAGTGCTAACTCATGCATACAACCAATCTCATCAAAATAAGTCATACCCATACTATGGACAAAGCATGTAACATACCATGCGTGATGTATATTGTAGCAATAGGTATTGTAGCATCGGAAATCAAGCAAAATTTTAGTATTGTAGCATTTACTTCAGCAAATAGTGACGGTAGTGTTAGTACTGTAGCATCATAAATTTAGAAAAATGTTAGTACTGTCATGCGCTGAACCCAGGTTTGGGTATATCGACAGACAGACCGCACCCAAACAGGGACAAGTCCCTGCCTGGATGCAAGGTCTCAGGTTCCTGCTACATATTAAAGTAATAGAGAAAGGAAAAAATAACAATTAAGATAACAAGGATTTTACACAACTCCATAAGGATCCAGGTAGTCACCCC
Organism: Dioscorea zingiberensis; assembly: GCA_026586065.1. Taxonomy (NCBI): domain Eukaryota; kingdom Viridiplantae; phylum Streptophyta; class Magnoliopsida; order Dioscoreales; family Dioscoreaceae; genus Dioscorea; species Dioscorea zingiberensis. The sequence goes on from CM048823.1 coordinate 42,304,109, forward strand.
TAGAGTCGATAGCAAATACATGAAACAATCTAAGTCTCACTCTTACAGAAATAAGCAGGAGGTGCGCAGACCTCAGGAAGTGTAATAAACAACTACTCAAAGGGTCCCCCGCCTACACCTGATTCTATATCTGCTCGTCCCCTAAAAGAGTATCAACCAAGTGCATGAGCCAAAAGAAAGGCTCAGTTAAATTGCAAGGAAACAATAAATGTGGAAAAGAGCCATAAGTAAAGCAACTGAGCATAACGAATGCCAGTATCAGAATCAAATCAGAATACAAGTACACACACATTGAAGGCATGCCAATATCCTCCAATGACAAAGGTGTGAAGCTTGAGTATCCTCCTGGATCAGATTGTAGACTTGCCCCTAGGTCACTTGTCGATTGGAAGAAGAAGGCTGATCTATCATGGGTATCTTCCCCTTCCCTCTACTTAAGCCTCTACGGTGGCCCCGCCCTAGGTGCTTGAGTGCCTAGATCCTCCAGATGAGTATGGTGGTTAGCCCTGTGATCCCTGAGTCTCGCCACCTCCTAGTGATCCTGACGGATTGACCGAGCATTGAGCCGCAAAGTGCGCATGGCTACCGCACCGGAAGCACGTACTAGCTACACGTTTGCAATCTATCTGGGTGTGCTTTTCTCCACAATCAGAGTATCGAGCTAGCTGGGGGAACGTTGCCCAAGGATCCCCTACCTCCGGAACCAGGCAAAGAAGTCGGTGGTCTGTCATACGGTGACGATCGGTGCTTACCCTAGGAGCGTCCAGAGCTGCTCCCGAAAGATTGACTCTTCCTAGAGCTCTAACCCCGACTCTATTGCTGTTCACATCTGCCCGGCGCCAAGGTCTCTTACCAAGCGACCTCAAGATCCTTGGCTATGTCCACCATCTTAGAAAAGGGCAGTCTCAAGGACGATATCATGGCTTGTCGAAGGTTATTCTGCAAGCCCATTAAAAACTAGCCGGCCCTGCTCTTCTCATCACCCACTACTAATCAAGCAGGGACAGGCGATCGAACTCAACCTCACACTCTCCTACGGACATAGTTCCTTGATTCAGGTTCAGGAACTGTTATGTCATTTGTACCTGTCTGCTCCTAAAAAAGTACTTGGCGCAAAATGCCACCTTGAATTGCTCCCAGGTCTGGAAGGCTTCTTTTCCTTTATGCTTTAGTTCGCTCTGGAACCAACTCGTCACACGGCCTTTCAGCATTTATGAGGCAAGTCTAACCTTGTCTTGTTCGGAGCTCTATATAACTCGTTATATCGCCTCCATTTCCCCGATCCACAGCTTTGCCGCTGTCGGATCAGTAGTCCCCTAAAAAGGTGCTTGTCCATGCCTCTGAAACTCGGTTATTAAGCTCCAACTACATTCTAGAGCCCGTCTTTGTTCCTGGCGCTGGTCATGCTGGAGCAGCCTCATCTCCATGATCAATTGGGAGTCAGCTGTGTTGGACATAACCTATGATATTCTAAAATTTCTCGGAAAATGGACGGTAAGGGAAGCTGGAGCTCGACGATCAGAGTATCTTGGTAAATCGCGATCTCACCCTTAGGAGGTTCATTCGCCCTCTTAGAAGGTGTAGGAATTCTATAAGTGAATGGAGGCGAGTTAATGTGCAAACGACTGATGGTTTGACGAAGGTCGTCGGAGGAGAAGGAACTCTGAACAGAGCCGATTGCATGCCCCTCCAGCACGGCGGGGGGAGGCCCGGCTTCAGCCACCTCTGTTCGAGGAGCTAAGGAAGAATGGGCCATTGCCTTATAGAGCACAGACAAAAGACGACAAGAAGATAAGGAGCGAAAGACTCACAGAGATGTCAGGAAGAAGATGAGCAAAGTGAAGAAACCCTAGCTGGTTAGTTGATTTGAATCACCTTCAAATCGCTTCAACGGTACAGATTCATTGACAAAATAACATCCCAGTAGGAACGTGCCACGTGGCCTATCACAGCCACCCCCATTATTGCCTCTACCATCACGCCCAACCATTTTTCAGGCGAGACGCTTCGAGTATTGTGGAGGCGTGTCTCCTCATAAATGCGGCACAGGGCTCCAAATGGATACGTGCTTCTCCTCACGGTAGGCACAATGCATGCTCAGTTGCCACTGACTTTGCTTCTCATTCACTGCAACTCGGCTCTGCTAAGCGAGCCAAGAATACGATTCTGTCCTCATCCCGAGCGACTACTCCGGAGATCATACCTCATCCCCGAAAATCTCGACCTTGCCACCTCGAGGGCAAGGTCAACCTTACGACATCTTCTTGTCAGCTCAGATCTCGTCTGCCCTCAGAGAGTTCATCCTCCTGCCTTAACCTGGCCCAAGGATATAAAGACCTCGGAGGGGGCCCTAACCTAGCCCAAGGACATAAAGACCTCGGAGGGAGAGAGGGCTAGTGATACACCCCAAACATAAGTTCGGGCCTCATAGATGTAGCGTGGATCCCCAATAGCCGCCATATCACCCTATGACAGAGTAAGGTCACCATTACCTCATAGACCAAAGGGTTGTCAGCACACCCTCTCTCATGATAACCGACAAGACAGAAACAGGTGATGGGATGGGGTTCGGATCCCAAGGAGCTCCAATAGTATAAAAGGAGAAACATCTCGGATAAGAGGGGATAAGTTGACTTATGAACTAAACTCTCTCTCTTGACTCTGGGATCCTCTCTCTCTAGCGAACTCCCGCTAACTTGACCGTTGGAGCGGGGTTTGGGCAAGCCGTCCCTCCTCTCACAGTTGCATTTGTGTCCCTTATTTCAGGTGAATTCTCTGAGAAGACATCTTCGACCCATCTTACAACCATTGAAGACCTCATCAGTTAGCCTTGTCCAGAGTCAACTAGTAGTATGACCAGTTTTTTGGCTAACAAGTTACATTGGTCATTCAGTGTTTTCCATACCCAATTTAGTCCCTCTATTATACTGAACTGCCTTTTTAGTCCCTACATTATAAGTTAAGCCTTTTTAGTCCCTCTACTTTCACGATTGTAAAAATCAAGTCCCTAAAGGCATATGTACCGGTACCAAAAGGCCTGAAAGACATATGTACAGGGACCAAAAAGTCTGTGGGAGGGATTGACATTTCTCAATTGTGAAAGTATAAGGACCAAAAAGGACCAATTTATAATGGAGGAACTAAAAAGGCCGATTCGGTATAATAGATGGACTAAATTGGATATCAGACCTTAAAAGATCAAAAAAAAAAAAAAAAAAAAAGTTCAATTTTGTAACCAGAATTAAAGAAAATCATAATTAAAGAATGTTAAATTATAGTACTAAACAAGTAACCCACCCCGCGTCACATTTTGATGCCTTCCTTGGCACAACATACAAGACTTTGTGGAATGAGTACTTCTTTCTCTTGATTTTGCATCCATGGTTGTCCCTCCGCTTGTCTCCTCGCCTTCTCGCTTGCTGTCTCCCTTCAATTGCGTGATTGATGCTTGCAATCGCAGCTCGGTTGCAGAGCGGCGCCGGAGAGGGATGAGTCTGAGCTGTTTGTCACGGCAGCAAGACTTGCCTGCAAGGTGTTTGTATAATTGCCTGACTGATAGTGCTGGGCCGAGGGTTTTTGTTGTGTCGGACTTGCACACTGATTACTCGGAGAACATGGCGTGGGTGCGGCGCCTGTCGCATGTGTTGTATAAGAAGGATGTCCTCCTTGTCGCTGGTGATGTTGCAGAGACATACAAGAACTTTGTGAACACTATGGCTGAGTTGAGAGATAGGTTCCAAGTTGTGTTCTTTGTGCCTGGGAACCATGATCTTTGGTGCCGAAGGGAAGGAGAGAACTATGTAAGAATTTGTCTCTTGCATTATCACTTGCCTTTGTGAGAAGGAACTGAATGTGTAGTCTGAGTTTCATTTGCTTCAGCTTGATTCATTGGAAAAGCTAGATGCGTTGCTTGATGCATGCAGTGAATTAGGAGTCAGTACTATCCCGAGAATTGTCAATGGTGTGGGGATTATTCCTTTGTTTTCATGGTATCACAAGGTAAGATTAAGTGGACTTTTATGGCCACATTTAGTTTGCTGCGAACATTTTACTTGCAAATTTTAACTTTTGATGTGGTTTGATTGCTTTTTTAGAGTTTCGACAAAGAAAAGGACGTGACTGGTGTTCGAATTCCTTCAATTGAGATGGTGATTAATTCTTTTTGTTTAGTAAGAGTTTGTATGTTTTAATGGTTATATATGATCACGTTGCCTTGGTATATTGTGTTGTTTTGACTAATAGTTGATCTTGTCAAACCATTGGAACATACAGCTATGACTATATCTAAGTATTTAGTCAATTATAAATTATCTATGCCGAAAATTTGTTGATATTTGGTATAGATTAACCAGCAGAGACATTTCTGTTAGACCATTAATTTATTAGTTGGACGTAGGGATTATGCAAGTTGGCAAGATAAAATATAATTAGCTTTCTACTTTTTGCTATTTTGATTAATCAGTGCAGGCATATTTGAGTGATTACGCATTTTAAAAATCTATATTTTCCGAACCTATTTTCTTTCACATGCCAAATGTATTTTGTCAATTTATGGCCATGGCCGATAACCTGCCTCGCTCTTGAATCAGAAATAGCATAGGCTTATCGGAAGTCCAATTATCGAGCTATTGAATTCTAAGAAATAGAAGGACACAAGCCTCAGATCTTCAACCAAATAATGCCCAAACATACTTGTGCCATGTGTCATTTGTCATATATACTTGATTATGTATAAGAAAGCCATTTGATTTATTCCTGTTAACATCAATTTAGCAAGCAAGCCATGAACCTTGCTTTCAGCCTTTTACAAATTTCTCCTAGGGCTTTCTCCTTTAGCAAAGTAGGTGATCGTACTGTTGGAATTAAATTTCCTTCTACCCAAAAAGGAATACAAGACAAATTATTTTTTGTTCAGCTGGGATAAAATGGATACTTCTTCAAGTTCTTATACGTAACTTTATTGGCATTTAAAATTTTTTTCTGTATCAACTAACTAGTCTGCATCTATAACTAATTTTGTAGTCCGCCATAATTTTGACTTTTATCCAACTGTGATCTCATATGTAAGTTGGCAGTTGCACTTTTTTATTGTTCTCATGACCTTATTAGTTGTTTATGCACATGGGCAGGCTTGCAAGGACTTCCATGCATGCAGATGGCCAGGAGAGCTATCAAACAAGGATGCTTCCCTTTCTCAGTACTTTGATTTGTTGAATATTAAGAACAACGATGCAATTGAACAGATTAGGGAGAAGAGTGACCAAATAATTACATTCTCTCACTTCATTCCTAGGTAAGTCAACTACCAACTTAGGAGTAAAAACTGCACTTTGCATTTGCTAGACTCTTGAAGTTCTAAGTTTCATCCAATTAGCCATTTTCATAACATAATTGTTATATCATCGGTGTTGTCAGTCTTTATCTTTGGATTATAGTGTCAAAGGCTTAAAAAAGTAAACATCATCATAAGACTTCTACTTGGTTTCTAATTGTATGCTTTGAGCAGTCTTTTGACTTTCTTACTTTTGGCTTGTTGCCTTCACGGTGTACTTAGTATGTGCTCTACAATGTGCTATCCTAATCAATACATATTTGAAATTGCGAAACGGAAACAAAAAAAAAATGTTATGCCCATATTTTTCCGCATCGTTTTGTCCAACTCTCATGTACATTTAAAAATTATGCAAACCTTGGCATCCAAATGTTTGATGCAGGCAAGAATTATGCCCGGAGAAGCGGATGCTTTTTTACCCCAACCTTCCAAAGATCATTGGCTCCGATCCTCTGGAGGTTAGAATAAGGTCAATTCATGGGCAAAAGGGTAGCATGTCTGCCTGCCATGTATTTGGCCACACACACTTCTGTTGGGATGCCATACTTGATGGGATCAGGTATTAGAATTTGAATTGCCTTTCTTTTATAATCAACAATGAAAGCAAGAAGAACAGGAGCTTAATTTTCCACAAACAGGTATGTCCAAGCTCCATTGGCGTACCCTAGAGAAAGGAAGAGAAGGATGAACGGTGGTGATGATTGGTTGCCTTTTTGTGTATATGATGGTGGATTGACTGAGCAACTATCACCTTCATTCTGGTCTGATTATTACACGAAAAATAAAAGAGAACCTGAAAATACGGAACTTGCACCATGGGTTGCCAGATTCTACAAAAGGTAGCCCTTAACAACTTGTCCTTTTTATTCATTCTTTCTCATTGTATACTGTATTGGAAAATATTGGTATGTATCATTGGATTTGTTTCACTGGTTTGCAATACATATGAAAGAACAACAGTCAATCTTCTCCTTTATGTAAATTCTATTTCTTATTTGTTAAAGGACTGCCTCAAATTGATCTGTTTGCCTCTGTTGTGATACGATAAATAGCCTGACTGAGTGAAAAGTTGAAATGCTAAACTGAATATCCAAAGAGGTAAACTAATTATTTAACTTTCAGCTTCTATTTGTTTACCTCTAGATGGTTTGCAAGACAGTCAATGAGTCTTATGTTTACTTTATTTATGAGCTTCATGTGTGAGGTACGCACCTCTGAGTTAATACTATTCTTTTGTTGATTCCTGTTCTAAGGAAGTTAGTTGCAAGTTTTACTGAAAGCAAACTACTTGTATAATCCATCCAATATCTGTTAGATATGCAAATAACCTTTTATTTTGTAAGTACACATAAATATAGTCTCACAGAGCACTCAAAACAAAGCAAACCAAGAAAGGTAGAAAAGAATACCAAAAGGAAAGCCTCAACAATTTGTGCATCTAAGTTCCAAACTAGTTCAGTAGTCTTTTGGAGCCAGAGGCTGATGGACATGCAGAGTTTATGTTGGAATCCCAAGGAACTCATGAATTAGGTCTCAGTAGCTCGACACATATAAACAAGTCAACTGAATAAGACCCACCAACACCTGAAAAGCGCACTAGCCCAAAGGATCTGGCAGGGTTCATCACCAATGCATCAAACGGTCCACACTTGAGGATGTCTGGGTCAAAGAGGAGGCCTATGGCCAATGGTGCAATTTACAGTGGGGTATTTGGTTTTTGTTTTTGTTTTTTTTTTTCTGTATTTCCTTCTTTTTTTTTACAAAGGATTGATTGGGAGAGATGGTGAATATAGATATTGAGGGGAAATTGAATGGGCTGCTGAGTAATGGACTGGCTGCCTTGACTGAGAAGCTGCCAAGTGTGGGGGATGATTATCACCTGGTTTAACTTCTCCCAAGTGATGCACAATTATCATCAGGAGAATCTTGATAATCCCTGCATTGCCATACACATCACCGAGGTATATGTGTGTCATTTTACTCGATACCAAGGTCTTTTCTCTCCATTTCCTTCTGCTTATTATGATTTTGCTATGATCAAAAGTTTTTCCTTATAATCTGGATGATTAGTTTGATGGTATTTGCAAGGTTTGTTCATGTCCTTGGGTTTTGTTTTCAGCATCTTTATTTTTATGCTTGGGTTTTCACTAGAAAACCTCAGATTGTGCTAGACTTCCAATTTGCTTATGTTATTTGGTCAATTCTACTTCATGGTTTTGATTATAAATTATTTCAAATGGTTGTTAGCTAATTTCCTTAACAATGGCAGAAAGATGGTTTTCTGTACACTACTCATCAACTGAGACTTCTAGAAACATACACTAGTTAAGAGAACCTGATTATTGGTTGTGAACCAAAAAAGTTTGAAGATGCAATAAAAGAAAAAGTTTGGGCGAAAGCAATGAATGAAAAGAACGAAACTTGACATCTAATTGAAAGGCAAGGACAGAGATATGCTTGGACTGAACTGAATGGGTTTGTAAGCTAAAATTCAATGCAGATGATCGATTTAAAGCACTAATAATTTCTAAACGTAAATGTTCATTATGTTCAGCATCCTGGTCCAGAATTCAATGAGGCATTTGCCCTTGTTGCAAAATTGAGATGGTATGAACTGTTTTAGCAGTTGCCTCAGAAATGAAGCTATTCATGCACCAATTGGATGTCTTTACATGGTTTGAAACAAGCATCTTGTGCTTGGATCGGCAAGATTGGTAGATACTTCAAACAACATGGTTTCCAAAGAAGTTTCATGTGAGCCTTCTATGTTTCTGAAGACTCAAGGTAACAATTTTCTTATAGTGTGCCTTTAATGTTGATGATTTGAAGAATTTAGAAATGCCATATGAATGAACTTGAAATGACTGATTCAGGGTGGTACATCATACTCTCTTGGCATACAAGTGAAGCAAGAATTCGGAGGAATCCTCGTTTCTCAAAGAAAGTGTGTTGCAGGTTCAATATGTATCCTTGTTTCTCAAACCTATGGCTACACTAATGGCAAAGTACGAAAAGTTGTCAAAAATGTGATAATACGCATAAGGTGTGCCATTGTTGAAGCATGTTTAACCAAGTGAATTACATCTTGTTGCAGCTAAATGCCACTGTTACAAATCCTGCATTTCAGAGTAGGGGTAAACTGATGTTTGCTAGCAATTGAGGACTTCAGTTATGCTAAAATATATAGTTCATGCCTTCCAAATTTAAAGAGAAGTATTATTTGTTATGTTAGAATTAGAATCCCTTGTATGCTTTTAGAACCTTCAGATATGTCTTGTTTTAAATTGAGAGCAAGGGAAACAGAAAAGACTCTCCATGAAGCTAAGTACCAAATTTTAATGAAAAGCTAACTCCTCTGATCAATTTTGCCCTGTTCTGCAGAAGTCTATGTAGAAGTCTACTGTTTCTCTCAAAATTTCTTTGTCATAATATGTACAATTAATTACTCCCATACCCAATTCTATACATCATCTTTAACAGTGAAATTTCAAACTTCATCAAGAAACACAGAAACATAGAGAGAAATTTACACATCCCTTTTATTCATAAGTTTCCCAAACACAAACAACCAGAAGATGGAAACAGAGAGAACAAAGATAGAACCACACAGAAACATAAGAGTCTCACAAAGCAACCACTAGTAATCCTCAGGAGCTAAAGGCTGGTGAGTATGCGGAACCTCCTGTGGAATCACCACAAACTCATAGATAACTCCGGCGATCCCGGCGCCGATAAAAGGCCCAACCCAGTAAATCCAGTGGTGTCTCCATCGCCAACCGACGAGAGCGGGCCCGAAAGCTCTGGCCGGGTTCATGGCCGCGCCATCAAAAGGCCCTCCGGCGAGGATGTTTGCTCCCAAGATAAAGCCAATGGCGAGCGGCGCAATGGTGACGAGGTGGCCTCTCTTGGGATCAATGGCGGTGGCGTAGACGGTGTACACGAGGCCGAACGTCATCACTATCTCCAGAAGCAATGCATTCAGCTCTCCCACCCCCGGACCAACTGAGAATCCCAGTGGCCTCTGCAAGATCACGTAGAGATTAATTAATTAGCTTGAAAGAAGTATATATATATATATATAAATTTCTTCTCTTATTGATTACCATGCCGCCGGTGGTGATGCGGAGGAGGAGAGAGGCGGCGACGGCGCCGAGAAGCTGAGCGATCCAGTAGTAGAGTGCAAGGAGGAAGGAGATCCGGCCGCCGACGAGAGCACCGAAGGTGACAGCAGGGTTGACATGCCCGCCGGAGACGTTGAAAGCAACGGAAACGGCGACGAAGAGGGCGAGGGCGTGGGCGATGGCGACCAGGACGAGACCACCGGCGGTGGACGTGTCTTTGTAGAGCTTCCCTGCACGCATGCATGAAAAAAAGAGCACGAATCTTAAAGTTTGGGTTGGGAGATGAGTGGTTGAAGAGATGGGTGGGTGTACCTAAGGAGAGAACGGAGCCTTCAGCGGCGAAGACGAAGATGGCGGTGGCGATGAACTCGGAGAGGGCGGCGCGCATGGTGTCGGGGTGGATGGCGTCTTCGGTGCGGCCGAAGTGGAACCGGCGAGGAGGCATGTTATTGTTATATGTGTTGTTGTTGTTGTTGTTGTACTTGTTGAAATTGAAGTAGTGAAAGAAGTAGTAGTAGATTTAGAAGAAGAAGAAGAAGAAGAAGAAGAGGAGGAGGAGGTGGTGGTGTTGATGGGAGGTGGTGGTGTTGGAGAAGAAGGGGTTGAAATAGGGGTGAGGAGAGGACAGGTGGGAGAAGGGTGAGTTGGAGAAGTGGCACGTAGCTACAAGAGGTGTGTTGGGAAATGGAACATTGCATTTGCCTTCCTTGTTCTTATCTTCTCTCTCTCTCTCTCCCTCGGTTTGGAAATGAATGGCAAAAAAAATTTATTTTTTAATCTCCGATATATTTACATGTGAAATTCTTTTTCATTGTGAGAGATCTCTTCTCTGATCATAGGTGAATTCGTGAACACTGTTCTCATGATATACTACAGTAATTCTGCTGTGTAGATTCTAAAGTAGTGTTTTTGGGTTCCAATATATTTATTTTAGGTTCCGTGTGGACCTAACAACAGCCATTTTGCTACAGTATTATTTGGACCCAAAAAAGAAAAGATTGGACCCAAAGTTTTGATACCGTGGGTACAAAACCCACGGTATTGTAAAATGCACCCTAGTCATATGTGTCATTTATTTTGGTATAATATCCAATTTAGTCCATATATTATTCCAGTTCCTCTACTATAATTTGGCCTTTTTAGTCCCTTTATTTCACAATTGAAAAATATCAGTCTCTCCTGCAGGCTTTTTTGATCTTATATATATGTTTTTCAGATCCTTGTACATATGCCTTTAGAGACTGTGTTGTTATAATCGTGAAAATAGAGAGACTAAAAAAGCTCAATTTATAATAAAGGGACTAAAATGACCGATTCAATATAATAGAGGGACTAAATTAAGTATTATATATTTTTTTTCTTATGATTTTTGAAGAATAAGTATTTGTATTTATAACAGATTTTATACCACCATTGCATTGCATGTTGTATGAAAAAACTAAAATAAAGAAAAAAACAAAACAAAACAAGGTGAATTAGAAGAGATCCTATGGCGGAGGAGATCTCGAGAGATCGGTACAATCCTGGCTGTTGATCAAACTCATAAGTGAGATACATGAATCCTAGCCGTTGGTTGGAGGGTATACCAGCTGACGTGGTGTCAGGGTTTCATATAATCCTTTCTCATCATGTTTTGGTTTGTGTGCGAGTTGTTGAATGACTTATTCTGTTGCTTTTATTTAGCATTTATTGTAGTGTTATCCTAATAAAATCGTGGACAGTAAATTGTTGGTTGTTGTCTTCATACACTCCTCCCTCTTCATCCATTCCTCTTCATCCACACTTTTTCTTCTCCTTTTTCTCATTGTTTCCTTTAATTTCTCTCTTTGTTCATTTCCTGGTAGCTTTGTTTGTTCACACGCCTCCTTCATTACCCTTTTTGTTTTTTTTCCTTACTGCTGTCAATGCTCCACATCAAGTCTTTGTTAGGAATCTAGTGAGATTCCTTCGGATCATGAGAGATAAAGCAACAACAAAAAAGAAAACAACTAAGAAAAAAAGCACAAAATTTTACATGGTTCACCCCAAAATAGGGCTACGTTCACGGTCGCTGGCTGTTTCACTAGTTTTCATAAAAAAAAAACTTTACAAAGATGAACAATATATAAGAAAATCAGAAACTCTAATACAGTGAAAATACCCAAAATATCTCTCAAAAAATTTTATGTGACTGGATGTCCAGTATGATCAGGCTCTACACAATTCAACAGTCTTAAGGCCCATTTTTATCTTTTTATATTCTCAATCACCAAGTGAATCTTCCAGTTCATCCTTTTTCTAGTGCCGAGAAAAACCATGTAGGTAATAGTATGTTTATGTTTTTCTTTTAAAAAAAATTATTAGTTGTTAGTTGTCAACAAGACACTACTCCCTTGAGTAGAGTATCAATGATTGCATAAATAATAGATATTTATATGTATTAATATATAAAATATGACCTTAAGATAATATTACCAAAGCGGTAAACATTGAGGCATCTTGCTTGGTGCTGTAATCAGGGAAGTCTCTGGTTCCAACCAATAACAAAATGCCATATGGACTTTGACTAAGTCAAAATTCACATGACATCCAATAAAGAGTTGACATATGTTTCACTTTCACTTTAACTAGGTCAAAGTTCACGTGTCAGTTCTTTATTGAATGCCTTGTGAACTTTGACTTAGTAAAAATCCACATGATATCTTGTCAGATATCATCGGCTGGAATCAGAGACTTCCTTGGTTTTGAAACTAATCAAAATGACTCCTGATAAATATTAACCTTGTGCTTCTAGTAGTGATTTGTTCACATTTATAAAAAAGAAAAAAAAAACCCAAATAATATGTCCATTGCATATTATCATAAATTATAAAATAAAATATAAGATAAAAATTTAAATCAGTAGAATACAAATATATATCTTATAATAAAATGCCAAGAAGTCAAGTGACTCAAGTGGTAATAAAATCAAAAGAACTTGCAAGAACGTAATCCTCTGATGAGAAACAATAATTCTTATAAGACTACATCTTTCTTCTTCTTCTTCCTGTTGGACCAACTTGATTCTGGTTTCAGCTCCATATATGTATGTATTTATATTATGAAAAAAAAAATCAAGAATTTTAACTTACATTGAATTGTGTCACGTTATTTTCTTCAATTGATGTCATCTTTTTTTGACATAGGCAACAAACGCCCTCACGAGAGAAGTCAAGAATGGGCCTAGGTGCGGAGCCACCTCAACACACCTAAACCCTATCTTGCAAGAGGATCTCAACCTCTTAACAAGAAAACCCAATACCAATTGACCTAGTTGTCGTTGGTTCAATTTATGTCATCTTTGATTTTTATTTTCCAAACTAATCAGTGGATGCTTCACACCATTAACACAGCAAGTGATAATCTAGCATATGAAGCCCATTGTAGAGGGCAGGAGCTGCTTTCTTACATCTGTACTTGATAACAAGAGTTGTACTAATCAAGGGCCTCTTAGTCTGTTAAAATTGGATCCCTTACGTAGAATCTTGTTGGTTGAAAGAGACCTCAGGTTTAATATCCCACAATTGAGGTGAGACGCGGCGTCGTCATTACATTATCCACCACTGACCTGTTTGTCACCTTAAAAAAAAAAAAACAAAAATTACTGTTACCAACTTTACTGTTTACTACTGATTAAAGTAGTATATAGTTCATACTCCACTGTGATTTGTTATGCATTTACTGCTACCAACTATTGATACTACATAACAAGTATATTTCCTATATAACCCTTCACTCTTACGAGTACTAGTAATGTTAAAAATTACCTAAATTCTTCTACCCAAAGTTACTATTACTAATGGTAATTGCTATGACTTCTGCATTATGACTGCTGCCTGCTAATATATGAACTTATATACTACTTCTGTATATGTAGTACTTATATGAATTTTTTCCTTTTCTGTTTCTTCTATCAATACTTTGTTTCAAAATAAGCTAATATATTCACAACCATGAATGATATGAAAATACCTCAGGCAAAGAAGCACAACCAATTCCAGAGAGTAACTTATGGCTGGCTTCACCTGCTGCTAGTGAGCCTCCCCAGAAAGATCAGGAGGTAATATGCCAATAGCTTTTTTACACAGGCACCAACCAAAGCAACAACAAATAAATACATGGAGACTGATAGAATAAGCCTTCACTCCCAGTGGAGAGGCAACCAAATTAGGATTGCTATATAATTGATACACCATCATAATATTAATAAATACATATGTAATGTACCAAAACCACATATATAATAGAAACACTTATGTACTATGATATACAGCTATAAAAACTAGGACCTAAACAAAAGAAGCCTTCACCTGTGCAGCTATGAGGAGGGCATCTTATATCATATATACCATAATTTGCCGGTCAAAGGATTCCATGAATTTTTGACACTTCATCATCGGTATCATCAGCATATTCTTCAATTCACTGTGCATGTTATAACTAGCACAGCCAATCTGCATGCATTGGTACATGCTGTTTGTTTTCATATCTCATGATGAGCTTCTGCCGAAAAAGAAGGGATGTTATTAGAAAGGGGTAATACGGAGAGATGGATGTGGAAAAGGTTTTGAATCCATTCACTGTGCATTAGAAAATGAAACAACAGCATACTAGTACTATATATTACATGGCAATGTAGATGAAAATAGATTGCCCAAGTATAGAAAAGATTCTCTTTATAAACTAGACTTTCACAAGGGCTTTCATTTGATTGGTGCAAAAATAAAAAGTTTGTGTGCTTAACTAGGCAGAAGATTCAGTGCAAAAAAAAGAGTACTGATTACCTTCATCGCATAGCTGTTCAACACGCACAACAATGTGCTTGCCATAGGTGTACTTCTTCAAGGCAGGTAGATGAACTCTAATGCGATCAAGCAAAATTTCACGTTGTTTATCAGAACATGTTTCAAGAATTTTCTGAACCACATAGTTGGCAAACTGGTCCTTCATCATAGTCTAAGAGAAAAGTAAAAGATGGTAAATTTCATCAGAGAAAATGAAAGAGATTAAAAAAAAAAGGGATAAACCCCAATTTTGGTCCCTGTACTTTGACCTAGCGTTCATTTCTATCTATGTACTTTAAAAATCTTCAATACAGTCCCTCTACTTTGGGGTTTTTGTTCGAATACGTCCCTAGTGTTGACGTGGCAACACATATGGCTAGTATCTCTGATGTGGCGGCCATATGGCAAGGTTAGGATGATGTGGCATGACAAAATGGATTTCGAATTAACTAATTTTTAAATGATGGTGTGGTATGCTGACATGGCATATGCCACCTGAAATTAAAAAATTAACCGTATTCAGTTCGTATGCTACCTGTGCTGCCACATCAGCACTAGGGACGAATTTGAACAAAAATCCCAAAGTACAGGGATCATATTGAAGATTTTTCGAGTACAAGGACGAAAACAAACATTGGGTCAAAGTACAGGGGCCAAAAATGGCTTTAATCCGAAAAAGAAAGCATGAAATCATACAAGCACAAGATCCAGGCATCCAACATGAAGTAATGTAAATAGAAATGTGTTGGGATTGTTTTACATTTTAAAGACCAAACTATGGTATTCCACAAGAAATAACTGAGCCAGGTTCAAACATAGAAACCAAAGCAACCATATTGACCAGAAAAGTAAAAATAGCTTATGATTTATAACATTAGAAACATAATACCAGATTAGAGAAATTTCATGTGATGGTCATCAATTTAATAAAACTAATAACTGAGCCAAGTTCAAACATAGAAAACCAAAGCAACCTTATTGACCAGACAAGTAAAAATAGCTAAGGAATAACAGATTACAACATTTCAAGTGATGGTCATCAATTAAAACCAAGTAGGAACACATTACCTTGGCGGTTCATCATTCACGAGGGTAACAAAATGGAGTGTAAGGATTTTATAGTCTCCAAATTTCTAACAACTTACCAGTAAATTATCATTTCCTTCAGTTTGTCCCACAATTTCCTCAATGAGAAGCTCTTTCTCTGCAGCATCACCATGCTCCAAACATTTTTCAATTACATTAGACGCAAACTTATGTTGACTCATTTGCACAACTTGTCCAGCTAATTTGTTAATAATTTGGCTCCTTTCATGCGGTTTTCCCCTCTCTAAAATATGCTGCAAGGATTTTGATTCTGTCAGACTGCATGATAAGAGGTGAGGAACAAACAACCATTTGCTTCAAATTCAGTCATCAACAATAATATATGGCAAGTTGACGTGAAATGCACTTCCCTGCTGAACAATGAAATGTGAAAACAAAATTTTGCAAGTTCATTACTTTTAAAAGAGCCTTTATGACAGTGGTTTCGCTCTTCAAAGATATACGTCAATTATCCATCAAATCTACTTGAACAAACACAGATTGTCAGAAAATAAGTTTCACCTTGAAATTCAGTCTGCACAATGACCAATTGCCTGCTCAGTCTATCAACTCCATATTCCACCATTAAAAATACATCAGATTGAAATTCAGTATAGTATTATAATGTATACGATGGACCTAAACTGCATCATATGTTCTTCCATGTCTAAAATTGTATGTTATGTATATGTTGAGAATCACCAGCTTTTCATTTTAAAGTTTCGACTAATGTGCAAGTTCAGCACAACCGAGGTGATATGTTTGATGCATCTATCCAAATTACAGCATGTTTAGCACCCACATAAATCAAGTAGGCTTTTGTTTAAAGCAGAATAGTTGCAATCAATTGAAATACAGATGTTAAAAAATATAAATACTTGATGCCAAGAAAGTAATGATAAAAAATCATATAGTTAAAATATATCCACAAAGAAAAGATAACAGCTGTATGGATCTAGTTGACATTAATGTCCCGAAGATGTTAATCAAACTCTAATAACCAGCATTACTATAAAGTGGATAAAATTATGACCAATTATAATTGACAGCTTGTAAAAATACCCAAAAAAATAAAAATCTGAATCAAGAAATAGTTTCTGGTGTTACAAAGAGGATCGAGAATCACCTGGGTAACATAATTGCCATACTGATCTTGGGCAAGAAGAAATGCAGATTGCAAAATCTCATCTATAATACATTGGCTTTGCATCTCATCTGTACAATGCTCCAGCACCCTCTACATTAATCACCAAAACAGAATCAGCTTCCGGATGTGGCAAGAAAACATAACTGGTGCCACCAACTATACTTCAATTTACCTGAATAACCCGACAACCATATGGATGTGTCGAAAGTGTTGCAACCTGACCACGAAAAGCAGAGATGATGAAACCAATTCTTCCTGTTGGTACACACTCAATGCACTTCTGGATTACATGGTTTCCATTCTGATCACGCACACATTGCATAACATGGCCATCAAGTTCTCGGACAAGATCTGTTTTCTGATCAATATCAATAACCTCAAGTGCCTGCATAGTTAATATAGAAAATTACCATCAGTAGAAGAACAAAACATTGGTGAAGTTTACATAATCTCAGATCAAGTTGGTTTATTGTGTTGATTATGTTGACAAAGCCTGTAGAAAATTTCAATATTAAAAATTAAAATGTGGTTTATGAATTTTTATTCGTACTAGTAATTGAGAAAATTAAGTGGCCAAGGTTTATGATATATTGCCAGCACAAATTTCTACTTGTACAGAAGTAAATACACCACAAACAGCAACCAAAAAATCCTATTGCGTGCATATAACAGATTTTACAGCTTGCAAGGTGTGTACTATCAAAAGTCACTCTCCAGGGAGAGTACTACAACAGTAACAAAGTTATAGTTAGCTCCTTGAAGCAGCCACAAAGAAGCATTTGAGATTTTAAAAAAGAGATCAAAATATGCCATCGTGTGCATTCTATGGAGATCAATAAGATGAATACATTTTTTTTTGTCTAATAAATGGTTCACAAACTAAATACATCTGCAGATCAAGATCAGCCTTTTATAATATAATACTAAAGCAATAGATACAAGTTAGAAAGTGGTAGAACCTTCTGAATCACACGACATCCATACATCTGAAGAGTTAACGGTAAGACATGACCTGCGAGCTGATCTGCGAGTTGCTTCCTCTGCTCAGGGTTTCCATGCTCAAAAAACTATTGAGATAAGGAAGAATACAAATAAGATCACAAATAAAGGGCCATTACATAAACAAGGAGTGCAGGATCAAATCAATGTTGTAGATGTTAGATTTCAAAAATTTAACAGATAAAGATCATCAGATATTCCCCACCTTCTGTATAACATAATTCCCAAACACATCAGTCATTAATGAAGAAGCATGGGGAAGAACTTCTTCAAACACAGATGCCTTCTCTTCCACACTGCAGGTCTCTAACTTCTGTTGAATAAATCTACTCCCATGTTGGTCAGCACTGAGAACAAGAAGGTAGGATAAATTACTTTTTGAATCATATCACCTAGGTGGTGGACATCCAAAAAGATGATCTTAAGCAGACTTGCCTGAACTCAACAATCCGTCCAGCGATTTCAGATAAATCAAATCTACGACCTTTACTAGACTTCAACTCTTCAAGGAAAGAGGGTGACTTGATATCCTCTACCCGCTCACGTCCTCTTTGTCCGGGCCAGCCAGCAGAAGTAGCTGCATTTCTTCCTGGACTGAAAGGCAACCTCATGTTCTCATTTCTTCTTCCATGAACTGGTGATCCCTGATAGACCGGACTGGCAGCAGGAGATGTTGGATATTGCATCAAGACACCCAGGTTTGGAGGGCATCCATAAATTGTTGGACTTCCAGGTCCCCCTATTCTAGGATTTGGATTACTGACACCTGTTCTAATAAACTGAGGCCTCTGATCAGATGAATATGAAGCTGGCATTAGCCCTTTCTGCGGATCATAAGTATCAGGTATGCCTCCAACAGCAGTTCCCCTTGAAACCATAGCATCATATTGACTTGCACCAGAATATGCTTCCACGGGTGAAGGTTGAAAGTAAGGCATATACACAGGATCAGGGAAAGAAGGTTGCACTGCCATTCCAAGTTGCCCATAGAACTTATAAAATTGTTGTAGATCAACTCCAGGAGCAATGTTTCCACCAGTAGTAACTCCAGAAATTCTAGGACTGAAGTTTGGGCTGGCAGGATTTTCAACAGGTAAGGGAATAGCATTATGAGGAGTATAGCCAGTTATAAATGGTTGCATAACAGGGGTTGTTAAAGCATATCCACCGATGTTGTACTGTGGAGCGAATAAGCTAGATGGCTGCAGATTAGAGTAGAATGGTGATCGGTAAGCAGCTGCAGTTGCATACAATGGTGGAGTGAGGTCAGAAGGCTGAATCACAGGTTGGGCTTCAACTGAAGGTAACTTTGTTTGGCCATGAAGGAAAGGGTCAACAGGATTGTGGGAACGACGCATTCCTTGCAGAACCATCTGAGACTGACTAACCTGGCCTTGAGATAGAGAGGCCCGAGGGTGCGAACCATTTTGCTGAGGATGTTGCCGGGTATGTTGACTTCTACGCCCATCATTTGACATCCTTAAATTTTTTAACTCAGATTCTAGGCTCCCAATATCAGAGCCAGGCACATTTACTACTAGATCATCATTTTCAAGATTTACATTTCCACTGCTCAAATCCCCCTTTATGGAAGAGTGTGGACTTGCACTCCTATAACCAGATGCTGGTCCTGTCATTGAGGCTGCAGAATGATCAGCATTTGAAACGGGATCCACTGAGTGTGAACCTGGAATAGTTGTTCTTGCATGAATACCAACAGCAATTTTACGCTCTGCTAATTTAGCCATTTTAATAGAAGAATCATGTAAAGAGTTGACAGAAATTTCTGGATCAGCACCTTCCGCAGAACCATGGTTTGAGGATCGAGACTGATTATGAAACACAGGAGACGGTGTTCGAGGAAAATCTTCCTAAAAGATATAAAGAACCAGGCATCGTCAGAAATGCATAATACATTGGTATTCCATGAAAAAATGGGAGATAAGGGTTTAATCGGATGATATTATTATGCATCAAGGTACCTTACATTGTATTGCAGTTAGAAGAATGTAGAAATTAATACTTCAGTTAACTTAATTTGGATACACTAATAGACCAGAAACAGTAGTAACTACTATCCATTACCTGAATCAGATCAACCAAACTTTTGTGACGTCCTTTTGATGGAGATGTGAATCGTGCTGATGCAAATCCTGAATTCCTTTCTGTGCAGTCACTAGATTCTTGTTTAGGTGAACTATCATCCTCAGGTTCCTCCTTGTGGGTAGAGAGAGTTGGGCGTGAGCTAAACAACGGCCCCTTGTTGCTGTCATCATTGGAGAGTGTTCTCCAATTTTCCCCATATCCACCAATGTGGTGCACCAACCGTCTGGTTTCTGGTGAAATAAGAGGTGGAGGAAGCCTTGGATTAAGATTCACATTCGAGCTGTAGTATGCAAGGTAAGCTGGATCAGCAATGAGTTGTTCTTCAGACTCAAAGCTTTCAACTACATTGCTAAAGTTTTCCAAGCTCCGATCAGAACCAGCATTCTGTTGGCTAATAAGGTTTCTCAGAGATGCTAAAGAACCATCCACACTAGGTGGTGCACTTCCACCACGACTGGGACTGTAAATTTCTTACTTCCTTGGAACTTGTCCCCATTTAAAAGTAGCCCCAGCTCTTGGGAAGTCACATTACTTGTAGATGACAGAAAAGTTGAAGAGTCCTGGTTCATGGGCCAGTTTCTACTTCCACTGCTTCCTATTAATCTCACAGGACTCTCTGTTGCCATGTTCTCTCAAAAGGCTTACTCAGTTAAGGTGGTAGTGAGATCTTGTGGCATCAGCTTCTTTACAATATTCTGAAACCAAAACAACCAAGTTATTGAGTCTACATGAGAAAAAAAATGATGCCTTGTGCCTTTTAATGGATGATGAGTATATCATTGCAGAATAATATGAAGATATGCAAATATAATTGACTAAAACATAATGGTAAACACATGAAATTTTGTACAGCAAGAACAATAGGAGATACATGAAATGGAAAGAGAACAAAATCTTAAAGAATATGCATCAGTTATCTACTTGAAAGACCACCAAAACTAGCATTACCATTATCTACTATCAGGAAGCTCACTAGAATCCCCAATTGTTCTTGAAGGTACACCTTAGCTATTCATGAAAATCAGGGAAAAAGAATATTATGCTTCATTGATTGGAGGATGAAAATAAGGAATAGCATGATTTCAAGCCCACTAAGAGAATACAAACCATGATGCACCACAAAGAGAAAATGGAAAGAAAAAACAATCATAAGCAATTGAAACAACACTTCAATAGTGTGTGAATTAGTGCCTTCATCAAATAGTGCCTAGCAGTGAAGAGAAGGCCGTCAAGCAATAAATGAGAGAAAAGCTTCAAACTTCAAGGGCGCACAAGAGAACAATCTTAAGCAAAGTAGTAAAGAACTCATAGATACTAAAATCATCAAGAAAAGCTCAAATCTTTTAGTCACCCCCTCAATTCGTATTTCATTGTTCCTCATGAAGCTCTAAAACTAAAGAAAGAAAATCACAACTTTGACCAATATAAACAAAAATAGAACTTGCACAAATACCAGCCAAAAAATTTCATCCATTCGCTCGTGCAATCACAACCCAATTTCCGTCCAAACAAAACTTAAAACCCCAAAACCACACAAATCATTCCTGATAAACACAAGATATGATCGCAATAAAAGATAAATTACGGCATTCCTCCCAAGCAAAACCTCTAATAAACCCCAAAACCCTCAGTCACCCTATTCAGAAAAAAATAAACCTATCAAACGCCGCCTAATTAGATGTCACACCCAAACCCTAATCCCACTTTCATTCAAAAAAATTAAAAAAAAACACAAAATAAAACAAACAAACAGTAGCAAACCTCACCTCTTCTAGTCTTAAAACAAAACCTAACTCCCCTGAATCCGCCACAAAATCCACGAATCTCTTCCCTTCACCAATTTGAGACAGTATCACACAGAAATCTCCCTGCTCTCTCTCTCTCTCCCACTGCTCGAAACCCAAATTCGCTTCCTACACCCTCAATTAAATTTCTCCTGAATATTTTAACCCCCTTTACCTAACTTTTTCCCCTACGAAATTCCCAAATTGACCCTTATTGCCCCTCTACTTCTCCGTCCCCGAGGCAAGACCACGTTGTCCCAAGGGAACCGGCTCATCGCCGTTCCTTCCATCCTGACCGTCAGCAGAACTTGAGATTCACACCGAAATACAACTCCCTCATTTTACGATCTCAAAGCATTATTGACAGTCTAATATTTTATTTAACGTTGACGAAGTTCCCCGAGTCTCCTCGAGCTCAATCCTGACCGTCCACTCGGTGGACTTCAACACTCTATTTCGGCGGCATATATTCTGTCATTCATAACATCCAAACTTAGCCGGTGGCATAACCGCAATTTCGTTGAAATGCAAGGCGCCTTTCAAAGAGGGTTTCAATACCTAATTGTGGACACTCGCAGATGGGGTTTCAATACCTAATCGCAGACACTCACAGATGGGGCTGGCAATGAGCCGCACATGAAAGAGCTGAAGTCAGCTTGAGTTCAGCTCAAAATTCTAACTTTCAGCTCGAGTTTGATTAAACTCAAAATTTTAATTTCGAGTTGAGCTCCATATTATTTATAAAAGTTCAAGTTCGATTCCAAATAGCTCGAAATTAAATATATAAAAAAAACCACATCTTTTGATGATGTTTCTGTATGCTCTGATCTTGCATACTCATCAACAATACATAGTATAAACATGAATCCAGAACACACAACCGTTGAATGTAAATAGCAATCCATCATAACTAAGGAAAGAAGTAAAAATTTAAGCACATGAACTTCGAATCATGAACTGGAAACCCAGTAAAAGCCAAATAGCAGTAAAAATGAAGTAAAAATCTCAGGAACCTGTGTAGTCGGGGTTGGCTGGGGGGTGGGGGCGGCTCTGGGAGAGAGCGCGAGTTTGGATTACGGTGGGGTGCTCCGTGAGTCAGGGCTGGCTGGGGGGGGCACTGGGAGTCTGGGAGAGAGATAGCGAGTTTGGATTACGGGGTGCTCCGTGAGTCAAGGCCGGCAGGGGGGCAGAGGATCGAGAGATCGGGAGAGAGAGAGATCGGGAGAGTTAGGTTAGAATTTGGGTGAATTTGGGTGAATTAGGGTCAGAGAGAGGAATTAATACGTAGATTCCACTGTGAGATGTTGAGCCTTTGGATCATTTGATCCAAGGGTTGATAATTTATTTTTTTTTTAAAAAGGGTTTTTGTTTGCATGCCCCTATAAAACTTTGAAATTGCTTAAATACTCATATAAAAAGGATATTTACCTATATGCCCCTATAAATCAACTAATTTTATTTATATGCCTCTATGGTTAAGTTGACCCTTAACGATGTCAAATCAATAGATTGAGTGAGGACAAATTACTAAACTAGGTTTGCTTATATACCTCTCTAAATTATTTTCTTATTTTATAGATATTAATTATTTTATCTAATAAATAAAAAAGGTGAGGATAATTATGTAATTTTTAACTAGGCTTATATTAGAATATGTTAATGTAAAACCCGGTTCTTCTCAGGATCAGCTCCGGCGGTGGCCAACAAATGAAGAAGAACATGAGTCTCGAACAAGGTTGACGGTGTTAGCTTTGTGAGCTCCCACCTAAGAAGAAAGGACATGCTGTCATGAGAAGGGGGCGGCAGGCCTAGCTGCCCAAATTCCACTCTGACGGTCAAGTCAATGGATTGGTGGAGAGGAAGGTGAAGGAGAAGATCAGCCCCTTGCCAAATGTTTGCTTATCTTCTCTTTGTCGAGGTCTCTATCTTTTTGTGCCCTTGGAGCGCCTTAGGATTCAGGCCCTGTCTCATTTCCTTCTATCGTCTTATCGGTCATCATGATTCTAGATGTGCGCACACCACTTCTGTCCCTTAACTCCTTAAGTGATGGCGACCTTACCCTGCCATGGGGATGCTATGGTGGCTCTTGGGATCTGGGTCACTTTTTCAGGGAACATGGATGAGCCAACACGTGGATGGTGATCTTTGGCCGTATCACTTGCCCCCCTGGTGTTCCCGAGGTCTTTACGTTCTCGGGCCAGATCGGGACGGGGGGACGTGATCAACCGAGGAGACGAGATCAAGAGATGAGACCTAGAGGAGATTGTAACGCCCTCAAATCTGAAAGCTCCAGATCGAGTGCGTTAATCTCAAAAAATAGCTTAAACATACATAATCCTTACATAATTTATTACATCTCTCAAGATCATAATGATCAAAAGTTTAGGAGTTTCGAATTTTAGGACACCAAACATAATATTACAAACCCTTATACATAAACAAGATATTAATACATAAACTTAAACTCTCAATCGCTGTCAAGAGTCCTATTACGCAACCTCCTTCCTTAGACTTCTAGTTCACCTGGGGTTGGAAATCAAAAAAACAAAGGGGTGAGCTGAAAATAGCCCAGTAATGTAAACATAAACTGTGTGAGTAAAAACATGAACAGTGAGAGTAAAGATATTGAAATAATAAAGTCACGGAGGGTATTAAACATCAAACATAACCATTAAACATAGGTGTTGATGCCGAATCTAGCCGGAGCCGCGGTTTCGACAAACACTTGAATTTGTTTGAGATTAGGGGACTGTGAACCAGAGAAATCCAAACAGAAATTTAGAGAAGGTGAGGGGAAGAGGAAGGAGGAAAGCTTTTACGTGGAAAACCCTCCAAATAGGGAAAAACCACGGTGGCTTTGAGCCAAATTCACTATTACTTCCACGATTACAATGCAAGGAGGGGGACGAATCCTCCCTCCAAGATACAGTGGGAAAGAGAGGGCTTTCGAGAGTGGATATTTTCCTCCAAATGTCTTTTTCTCCCTTCTCGGTGAGGAGGGTGACTTCTATTTATAGGCTCGTGGGTGAAGCGGTTTGGCGGGGAAAATGCGTTATGGGCGAGCCGGTAGCCCGGCCTTTTTGGTGCTTCAATCCTTTCGAGACCTTCTAGAAGGAATGGTGACGCCATCGTTGGAAAGGCTCTGGGTTCCTCAGGGCAGGGAGCGCTCTGCTTCTCAACCTATTCGGGGTCGAGAGGGGGGATCGTCCTTCGGCGTTGGGGGAAACTTTGGTGAGAACTCCGAAGGGGCTCTTTGGTTCTAGCTATGGTAGCATTGAGACTCGAGGGAGTGAACCGTGAGCTTCGAGGGGGTGGGACGGACCACTCTCCACGTGTCAGGCCATCAGGGGGCCTCGTGTGGGGCCATCAGAGGGCCAGGTGTCATCTCTCTTTTTCCCCTATCAATAGGAAATAATTTCATGAACAGTCTAGACGTCATAATATAAAATTACAGGGCTAACCGCCATGACACCTTACTTCTTATCCACTGGAATTTTCCATTCCAAGGACATGTTTTACCCAATGCATTGGAGGGCTGTATAATTCCGGGCCCACTCGTCAACATAACCTTTGTCCTGACATGGAATGAACCATTTAATCACATAGGAGCATAAAGGATTTCAAAAATTTCATGTTCATAAGGAGGCAAGAAAAATATAGGCTTTTTTTATAGAGGTGTTGAGGCGGTGGAGAGTAGTTTCCACGAAGTTGCCTCTCTCTCTCTCTTTTTCTAATAAATAAATAAATAAATTAATTCATTATTTTATTATTATTATTATTATTATTATTATTATTATTATTATTATTATTTTATTTCTCTTTCTCAATTTAACCCCCAAACTATCTTATAGCATTAATCCTCATTTTTATTTATTTAATATTAATTTAAAAAAAAAAAACAGGGTCTTATAGAGATACTTGGGTGTGTCGTAAAGTGTAGACTCGAGTGGCGGAACCAAGGTGTTGGCTGGCAAAGGGCGGCCTTGGGACTAGTTGTCTGTAATGGGGGAGATACCTTGGCCCATCCAATTGAACCGAGGCGCTGCGGATGAGAAGAAGAGTGGGCGGAGACTGACAATGTGCTATAGATAGAATTGGATTTTGGGTCATGCTAGCCTTGGCCTGACACAACCTAGCACGATCCAGGACTTGCGCGGCACGGCCCGGAATGAATAGTAACCAGGTTGTGCTTAGCACGACCTGGTTTTGTGCCCGTGCCGGGCCGAAGCCCCACAACCTATGGGCCAACACAGCACGGGCACTAAATATTTCATACCAGCCACATGGCAGCACCATATGATGCTACATATAGGGGTGGCAATGAGCCGAACCTGAACGAATTGAACACAACTCGAGTTCGGTTCGAAATTCCAATTGTTCAACTCGAGTTCGGCTCGAGTTCGAATAAACTCAAAATTGTAAGTTCGAGTTTGGCTCGATATTATTTATAAAAACTCAAGTTCGGTTCAAAAATGTTTGAAATTGAATTTTTTAAATATAAAATTATAATAATAATCATAATTATTATAAAATTACAAAATTTAAAAATATATATATATATGATTTATAATTACAAAACATCAAAATTACAAACACTGGGCTTGTGTTTGATTGGGGGATATCCCACTTGGGATTAGGAATAATTTTTGAAAAATTTTGAATTTTTTGGAGGGAAATTTTAAAGTAAAGGTATTAATGATAAGATAGTTATGTGACTTCCATGCATTGGTGGGTGGGTCATTATTATATTCTTAAACTTCAATTAAAATTTTTGGTAGGAAAAAATTTCATTGGGAAATGTGTTGGGGATATCCCCCAATCAAACACAAGCTTAATAATGAGATTAGATTGCAGGCGCAGCCCCACATCTTCATCTTCAGATGTTTTTGCTTCTCATATTCTCAATCTTCATCTTCAGGTGCATATAGAACTTGAACAAAAAAAATAAGATATGTTAATAGGAGAATGCATGTACTTGAGAAGATTGAAGGAGAAAACTTAAACCCTAATTTTAGGAAAGTAGAAAAATCAAAGTAAAATCAAAATAAAATCAGTTAGCATAAAATAAATTAATGTAGCATGCATCAAAAGGAAAATCATTCACCATAGATCAAGTGAGAAAACAACCATTATTACAAACATAAATTACCCTAATCCCTAAAAATAACAATAAACCTAACAAAAATCATACAAAACCCAAATAGCAAGTTTAGCAACTGCCAATGAACATCAATAATAACCCAAGAATATCATATAAGTAAATTGAAACCCATAAATGAAGGAAATCAGAAAAATTTATGATCAAACCACACATGAGGATCTTGAAGATGATGGATTTGTTAGGAGGAGGAAGTAAAAAATCATACCAAATCGTAGAAGTATGTTTCTGAAGGGGTCAGCGGGGTTTAGGTGGATGAGGGGGTGCTCCGAGAACTGCGCGGGGATTCCAGGCTGGCGATCAAGAGAGGGAGACAGTGATCAACAGATCGAGAGACAGAGAGAGAGAGAGAGAGAGAGAGAGTCAGCGGAGAGTGGATTTGGGAGGGGCGAGGGGGTACTCGCCGCTCGGGACGAGAGAGGCACGGACCGTGAGTTAGGGTTAGGGTTTGGGTAGAGGAGGAATATATATGTACATCCATTGAGAGATTTTTAACCGTTAAATCATTGATCCAACGGTTAAAAATTTAAATTTTAAAAATTTACTAATTAAATTTAAATTTTTATCAGCTTTTAATAATTTAAACCTAAAAAATATTAAATTTAAAAATAATTATATTTATTTATATAAAAAATTAAAAATTTAAAATACATGAGACTATATTCTGTTGTATAACAAAATTATTTATATATCAATAAATCTTGTAAAATTTTTAATGTATAAAATAATTTTGAGGATAAACTTATGTAGTTATCAAAGTAAATGTATATGCATATGATATATTATTAAAAAATTATATAAATTAATCTAACTCACAATTCACAAAGATTTATTTGAAAAAATAAATCTATGTGCTTCTTAATCATTTTTTTTTATACAAGAACGGATAGTATATTGTTATTGTGTAAACAATATGAAGTGTTGAACCAAAATCAAATGAAATTCATTAAATAAAAGATAATTATTAATGAATCAAAGAATTAATTATAAAAAGTATAAAGGATCTATGCTAAATTATAATTATATCTTGTAAGATAAAAAATCAAAAAATAAATTAAGGAACCCATATATATATATATATATATATATTCGAATTTGGAACCGAACTCGATCGAGCTGACTCTAGCTTGAGTTCGACTCATTTATTATTCGAGCTCAAATTTTAGTTCAAGTTCAGTTTGTTATCAAAATGATCGAACCGAACTCGAGCCAATATCGAACCGAACTCGAGTTGCTCATGAACAGTTTGATTGTTTGCCAGCCCTAGCTACATAGAGGTTTTAATTTTTTTAAAAAAATATACATATATATAGGGCATGAAGACGCTAAGGGTGGACATGGGTTGGGTGGTCCATGGGTTGGCCAGAACCCAACCCAAAATAAAACACGGTCTAGGCTTAGGAAAATGACCCAAAAGGCTGAGTTGGGCTAAACTAAGCAGACCCAATTATATTTCGGGTTGGACTTGGGTTATATAGATTTTGGCCCAGCCCAACCCGGCCAACCCCGAATAAATAAATAAAATAAAAAATATATATACACACATCATATTCATATATATATATAGAGAGAGAGAGAGCTGATAACATAAAGCCAGCCGATACACTGTGCATTCGCGGTCACCTCCCATTTGGCCCCCTGGAGCATGTTTGAAGGATTTCCAACCGTACATGTAATAACCCACCCAGAACCTATACATAAATAGGTATTAGAATGAAAATACGAAGAGGGTGTTTGTAATTACCTATTATTTCAAGGACCTAATTAAAACTTCATAATAGTGATTTAATGTGATTAAACCAACATGGTCAAATTCATCATGTCACCTGACTTGGATTAACCTTATAGGGATTGACATGAGATAAAATAGAGAATTATAAAATGATTATGATTTATCTTTATCTTAAATATGACTTGTAATTTGAGTAAGATATTATATTTGAGTTAAATTAGACTTATCTCATGAAAATAATTATAATTGATCTTTATCCAAATATGGATTTAAATTTGATTATGTGTTTAAGTTTGAATTGTATCAAATATGGATTTTATTTTGATTAAGATTCAAAATTTAGTTTGAATTGGATAAAGATTTATGATTGATCTTTATCTCAAATATAGATTTTTATTTTAAAATTCGAGTTTGAATTGGATAAAGATTTGCCTCATAGAGATAATTTTAGATTGTTTGTGATTATGAATTATAATTTGATTATGAATCAATGGTTAGATTTGAATTGGATGAAGACTTATCTAATAGAGATAATTATAAAATATTTGTGTTTTATCTTTATCTCGTTAGAGTAAGACTAGGACACCCCCCTCTATATAAAGAGAGGCATAATTAGAGAATTGATATACAATTCGATAAGAGAAGTTGAGTGATCTCTTATGAGGGTTCTTTTCTTTAAGGTACCCTCTTAGTGAGAATCAGTCCAAGTATTAGGAGAAGGAAAGGTCCAACCATGATTAAGCACTAGGGAGACTGCCAGGTGAGTTGACCGCAGATGAACTCCAGTATTTTAAATTGATTGTTTGATGTTTTATCGGTGTTTTTTTTTATCGATGGATTATGAAAATATTATTTTCAGTATGTACTTGTATTTGCTCATAGTAGAGCCACTATGCATGTTTCGTATATCAATCTATACCTACGTCATGTATGCACCGGTCGAGATAGGCCTGTCGGGGCTCGGGTGAGGAGCCTTGGGTCCGTGGGACCAATGGTTTTCAGAATACCGCCTGATTGCTGGTTATGTGAGTGTGATATAAGATGTGAGCACGGCTAGTGTTGTTGAGATTGGGTGCATGCAGACTAGGTGTGATTGATATAGTTGCCTTGATATGCCAGTCATATTTTGAAATTGTGATTTACTCGTGTTTATGAAATGCAAAAGTTGAGATTTAGTAGCATCTCATCTGGATTATCTTTGACTGGCATGGGACTTTCTGATGTGATTGATATGCGCATAGATCAGCATGTGTATTGTTTCGTTATGTTATATATGAGATATATATGCTATTTTCTCTATATAACCCAGGTGTGATGTATGTCTCTCACTGGGCTAGC
Source organism: Dioscorea zingiberensis (assembly GCA_026586065.1). NCBI lineage: Eukaryota > Viridiplantae > Streptophyta > Magnoliopsida > Dioscoreales > Dioscoreaceae > Dioscorea > Dioscorea zingiberensis. The sequence continues at coordinate 42,333,714 of CM048823.1, forward strand.
TGTAGCTCACAACTCTCCCACTATTTCAGTGTACATGAACAGGTCCGGGTAGCCAATTTAATTAACTTGAAGTGATATAGAAACGAACATCAATGTGACGGTTTATTGTTTAGCTGGCTCTAAGTCTAGTGCGGGTCATTGTATTAATATTTGATGAGTTGTTTTATAAACAAAGATCTTATTTTGTATTTGAGTCGAATAGTTTATATATATAATATCAGGATTTGATTTCCTTTATGGATTATATTAGGTCTGTAGCAAGGTTATTCTAATTATGTGCCTTGCGAATTTATGGGGGCAACCCTATAAGTACGCTGCGTTTGTCTCATACTCTGGCCCAGACCGGGTTCGGGGCGTGACAGTACTGATCGGAATCCTTCAAACATGCTCCAGGGGGCCAAATGGAAGGTGACTGTGAATGCACGGTGTTACAGCTGGCCTTATGTTATCATGACTATATATATATATATATATATAATGTAAATATAATGTGGGCCATGTTTAATGTTTTATTAAGAATGTTAAACTTGTTGTTGATGTAATATTTGTGTGTGAAATTATGTAATACTTATTTGTGTAGTACTTTTTTGAACCACATTTGTTATTTATGTTCTACTTGTTCATATAATAGTCTAATATATGTTTTATCTAATTATTTATATTATTAGTAAAAACATAAATTTATTTTATTTTTGGGTTGGACTAGGATGGGCCTAGGCCAAAAAAAATCCTGATGGGTCGAGTTTGGGCTAGCAAAATTTAACCCGAAAGTGGCCTAGTCCAACCCAGACCCGGCCCAACCCAACCCATATCCACCCCTAGAAGATGCCGAGGACATCTTGGAAGAAGCCAACACTCATCCCCTAGTTCTCCGATAGAAGTCGGAGCTTCAACATTCATCCCCTAATGTCTTGATTATCAATGAGCTTTTTATTATATTTTTTTTTTGTAATTTTTTAGAATTTTTTAGAAATTTTTAAAATTTTAAATTTTTTTTTAATTTTTTCTTAAATTTTTATAACGGGTCGTGCTTGGCCCATGCTAACTTCGACAAAATTCGCTTGGCATGACAATGCTTGGGCTGTGCCGGGTCAGGCCAATATGACCCAGAATCTAGCTCTAGCTATAAATGACGTGAAAATGAGTGCATGATAAGTACATAATCATATATATTTCCATACTATATTTGCATGCACTTTGATTACCTTTCTGCATAGATTCCTCTATTTTTGTGCTATGTTGGGTATTTTATTGTCAATGGACAGGTAAACAAGGCCCCGGAACAAAAGAAGCGAAAACTGAATCAATTCAGAGCCAAATGAGCTACAGAAGTAAAGAATTTATTACAAGATCTACAAAACTCAAAAAGCGATCTCCACAATTAAGATTGAAGAACAAGAAGTCAGAAACACCCAGTTAAAATTTCAAGTCAATCCGAGGTCAATTCGTTATCCGATAAAGCGTTTGATAAATACTGCGCAAAGTTGGAAAAGTCACACGACCACAGTGCTCCTAACACGGATGTGTCAGATGCTCACAGGCGTGTATGTGCCCTTGTGCATCTCGAGATAAGCCAAAAATGCGTCTATTCGCTTCCAAATGATTCCATACTCACACACAGGGTCAACACGGCCTAGACACAGCCGTGTGACGTAAAATTGAAGCCTATAAAAAGTCGTCGGATCCAATTTGAAAGGGACTTTTGGCGGATCAACTTTCGGGGGTTCTTTGGCCATCGGCTAGGGTTTCGGAGATGAGATAGAAGGCGGAGGAGACATCGATCAAGGGAGTTTGATTTCTTTTATTATGCCTTCCTCTTTTGATATTGTTAGGGCTTCCCATAGTATGAGAGGCTAAATCTTTTGTGGTGCCTCGGGTCCTTGAACCTTTAGATGAACTTGTAACACTTTCTCTTTATTTAATACTAGGCTTTTATTTTTTATTATTCACGTGGATTATCTATGTGTGTTTAATGCTTGTGATTTGTTAGTGCGAAAGTGTCGATCACATAATTAGAGTTGCTTGATGAATGAAAAGAGATCTCGATCAAGCTAGACCCGGGCATAGATAATAGGGGGTATGCGCACGCTGAGAGATCTGGTGATCGCGGTGATTTCACAACACACTCTTCGGATTAGGGTAAAACCTAATAGTAGGAACCACATAACCAACGCTAATTGTTAGCATAATGTAGTCGTATGACGAAGTCGCTATATGAGACTAGGGTTTGGTTACCGAGAGTATTATCAAACTAATTTAGGGTTCCTCACAACCCAAGAATACATCAACTAGATAGCCAGTATTAGGAATTGAGTCAACCAAGGGATTCTTAGGGGGATAGAAATCCTGGGTGCCATGTCCTCTCGATTGATAAAACCCTAGATTTGCCAACTATCACTTTAGTTTTAGTTCTTTATATTATTTAGTTAGGATTACAAAAACGCCAAAAATAGTTTAGGCTAGATAACGTGAGATAAATTAGTACTAGCTTTGTCGTTCTACCTTCAGGGTACTTCACTACTTGAACGATCTTGTGCACTTGCGGGCCACTATAACACATCAGCGCATATCTGTCTTGAGCGTTGTGCAACATATATGAGCGGACACGTCTTCTTGCTTTTCAAAGCATTTCGTTTTAAATACCAATGGGCGCATTCTTGTTGAGGTAATGATGAGGGTAACCACGTGTTGCTCTCTCACCGAGGTGCCATTTTGGGAGTGAATCCTGGCCATTGGCGTGAATCCCAGGGGATTTTAAGCAGAGCGTTAAGTTAGGATTTCTCCTTCATTCGTACTCATCTGCCTTCTCAGAAGATTTCCAACGTATTCAACTTCCGGTCTTCCATCAAACTTTATTCTTGTTTTTGAGGTAATGATAATCAATTCTTTGGCTGTTAGGGCGCTGTGGGCCGACACCGAGCCCCCGACCCCCATACCGGCGGGTGAGGGGATTAGTTCTATAGGAAGTTTTATTTCTTCCGATGAGCTTCGTCAGGTAGCTAGTCGCTTCCTCATTTCTTCACACCCCCCCTAGAGCAGATTCTCCTCAGGATGGTGAGCTCGCGGTTTACGTAGAGGCCTTAGCTGCCAGACTTAGGCTTCCTTTTTCTCCCTTGATTCATGAAATCCTGACCAATCATAATATATGCCCCACTCAACTAGTCCCCAAATCTTGGAGAGTGATTTGTGGTTTTCTCAAGGTGTTCCAACACTTTGGATATGAGCCGACAATCCATTGGTTTTGACTCCTTTTTTCTATGAGATCTCATCCATCCTAGGGTTAGTACTATTTCTCCGCTCGAGGTGGTAAGTCGTTCTTAGGTCCGGTCCCGTCTTCCATTCATGAGTAGAAAGATGACTTCTTTTTTGTTTCTTATGACGGGGCTTGGAGGGTCCCAACCGCTTGACAGAAGCGAGTCACACCCATTTGGAGGTTCTCCGAGGTCTCTCCAAAGTTCCCCTTGACAGGTTGATCACCTCGGAGAACCTCCGAGACTACAATCTTTTCTTGGCTATGGGTAGGATGTTTTCTGTATTTTGTTTGCGGTAAGACGCTGGACAAAGAATTGACGAGATGCTTTGTTTATAGGTAATAAGATGAACCCTGAGGACTTAGTGAACTCCCTCCTAGCCGAGGTTGGTGTTGCCCCCCTGAGCTAGTCAAGAACGAAGAAGAAGACAACTAGGAAGATGCCAAAGAGGAAGGAGGTCGGGGAATCGACTCCCTCGAGGAAGAGAGCTAGGAAGGCTTTCCCTATTCCTCTAAGAGATGACTCTCCTACCAAGGTAGAGGACTCATCGGCGGGATTGGTTCCTCGACCTTGATGTTCTCAACTTGCTGTCGCTGCGACAGATTAAGATGAGGATGTGATTTTGGTCAGCTCTCTTACATAGCCGCCACCGGTTCCTAAGGTCCCAGATCTCGAGGTGGCGCAAAAAGAAGGCTTCCATACCAAATTGGTCGAGGTCGACTACCTGGTTTAGGGGATGGCGAGAACCGTGGTCATGAGTCCTCGAAACGCTGGGGACGAGACTGGAAACTCCGAGGTACTGAACATGCATCCTTAGCTTAAGCGGAGGATGTCACTCCTCGGAATTCCCAGGGATGTAGTTCGGAGCTCACCATCGATGCGACGATTACTTCCGAGGTGTTCGGGCTAAGATGTTGAGCCTTAGGAAGGAAAAGCTGGCCGACGAGCTCTCGATGCTTGATTTAAAGGTATGTCTCTCTTTGTCATATTTCACAGCATTTTTTGTGAACATCCTTGTAATATCTTTTGTCGTTTCTCTCTATAGGTCATTTTTTTTTCTTGAACCACATTGCAAGGTGCCTTCATGAGAAGATAGTTGGGGCGAGGCCAGTTGGCGAGCTCCTAGAGAAGCTAGAAACTGAGGTCATCCAATTGAAAACTGAGGCGCATTACCTCCATGTAGCTTTGACAATTGCAAAGTTGGATAAGGGCCACTACAAGAGAGAGTGGGACCATTGCTTCATGACCCTGACCTCCTCACAAACCCATGCTGATGAGCTTCGCGTAAGGGTGGAACTTCTCGAGGAAGAGAAGGCGAAGGTCGTCAATGACCTCAGAGCGAGTCACACCCATTTGGAGTTTGCGCAGACGACGTTTGACGACTTAGAAGCTCGGTAGGATGAGATCATCGAGAATTGGGTGAAGGACACGGTGGCAGACTATGCTAAGGAGTACTGGTGGTCCATCAATTGGAATCTGGACTTGAAGCAGACTTTGGACGATCACGTCAATTCCAAAATTCTAGCAGTACTCTAGGGGGGAGAGGGAGGCGACTGCAAAGAAGAAGGTAGTCGACTTCAAAGCCTGCGAGGACTTCAAAGGGGCCATCCGCAATGGGGCGAAGAATGGATTCGCCGTCTTCCAGACACCCGTGCATTCTCGCCCCGACCTAAATCTTGCCAACCGATTATGTAGAGGCCCTAAAGGTTTATGTTGGCTTGAAGGAGGGAGTGGGGACCTCGGAAGAAAGCGGCCCCGCCCGCTGTAGCTGAGAGTACCTCCGGGAGCCACGAGGATGATGTGGCGAGCGAGCCGACCCCGGACACCCAAGTCTGAGTTATTACGTGCTTATTCCAAATCACTTGAAACATTTTGTGTTAAGACTTGTGTAGTTACCACTAGTGTCATGTATCAAACCCGTGTAATTATTGCTCTTATCTAATGAAATGGCTTTTATAAAAGTGTTACATGTTCTTCGGTCGTTTTTGTTTACCTAGAACATTTTATACTTCGTCTCGCGACAAGTCTTTAGTGAGCTTATTTTTACACCTTGTTGTCTCTCATCGGGTGAGATCTCCTTGGGTTAGGTTCTTTCCCCCACCCGCTATTCCCAAGGTTCTTTTAGGTTCTCGGCCATGTTGGGTTGGACGAGATTCCTTGGCCGAGGTTGTGTTTGCGTCGCCAAGACGTCGAAGTCGATGCCATCCTTTCTACCATCTAAGGGATACCAAGGTCGAGGCCACTTCCGTTAAAGGGATGCCGAGTCGAGGTCATCCCTTCCACCGTAAAAGGGATGTCGAGGTCGAGGCCACTCCTATTAAAGGGATGCCGAGTTGAGGCCATCCCTTCTACAGTAGACGGGATACCGAGGTTGAGGCTACTCCTGTAAAAGGGATGCCAAGTCGAGGCCATCCTTTCCATCATAGAAGGGATGCTGAGGTCGAGGCCACTCTTGTGAAAAAGATGCCGAGCTAAGGCTATCCCTTTTGTTGTAGAACGAATGCGAGGTCGAAGTTACTCTCATAAAAGGGATGCCGATTCAAGGCCATCCTTTCCGCCATAGAAGGGATATCGAGGTCGAGGCCACTCCCGTGAAAGAGATGCCAAGTCGAGGCCATCCCTTCTGTCGTAGAAGGGATGTTAAGGTCGAAAGTGAATGCCGAGGCTCGACCCTTATAGCGAAGGGACTTTTGGAGAAATAATGAGAGCGAGGTCTCGACCCTTATAACGAAAGGACTTTAAAAGAAATGAAAAAAGGGGGTCTCGACCCTTATAGCAAGGGACTTTTGGAGAAATGACCAGACCGGGGTCTCGGCCCTTATAACGAAGGGACTTTTGGAGAAGTAACGAGAACGAGGTCTCGATCCTTATAATGAAGGAAATTTAAAAGAAATAATGAGACCGTGGGTCTCAACCCTTATAGCGAAGGGACTTTTGGAGAAGTAATGAGAGCGGAGTCTCGGCCCTTATAACGAAGGGACTTTTGGAGAAATGAGAGTGGAAAGGCCTTGGAAGTCGTTGTCCTTCCATGTCGGCGAGGTAATAAGTCCCTGGTTGGACGACCTCCTTGATAATGTATGGTCCGTCCCAGTTTGCAGTTAGCTTGAAATCCGAAATTGACCGCGTTGGCGCTACCATTGTTGTTAGTTGATTGACCTCTACACTTGTCTCCGTTGTTGAGGTCTTTTCAAGAGCATTTTTTCTAATCTTCTTGCGAAGTTGACGCCCAAAGTCTGGATCTAGTGCCTCTAGTAGATAAGAAGAACCTCTGGTTATGCACCGATACCTTCAACAGAAAAAAAAAACAAAACAAAACATCATATCTAAAAATAAAAGAAAAGTAATAAACTAAACTAACCCCAATTTGACTAGAAAACAGAATCCTAATATTCCTAGAATTGTTGTTCCCCGGCAACAGCGTCAAAACTTGATGTGTGCTCGCTTGCAAGTGCACGAGGTCGCTCAAGTAGTAAAATACCATAAGGGTAGGATAGTCGAATCCACAGGGAATGACATTGCTAGTAATAATTTATTTTCTATTATCTAGCCTAAAATATTTTCTTGTTTTTGTGATCCTAACTACGTAATTTAAAGAAAAACTAAAACTAAAGTAAATGATTAGCAGATCTAGGGTTATCAATCAAGAGAACATTACACCCCGGATCTCTATCCCCCTAAGAATCCCTTGTTGACTAGCTTCCTAGTACCGACTATCTAGTTGATATATTCTTAGACAATGAGGAAACCTAAATTAGTTTAACTACGATCTCTCGTGCAACCAAACCCTAGTCCCATACAACGACTTTGCCATATGACTGCCTTATTATTATTATTATTAGTATTATGTGGTTCCCACTATTAGCTTTTACCCTAATCCAGTGTGTTGTGAAATTACCGCAATCACCCAATCTCTCGGCGTGTGTGCACCCCCTATCATCTATGCCCAGATCTAGCTTAACCAAGATTTCTCTTCATGCATCAAGCAACTTCAGATATGTGATCGACACTTTAGCAATAACAAACCACAAGCATTAAACACACATAGATGACTCACAAGAAAAATAAAAAAGAAAATCTAGTATTAAAAAGAAAGAAAAAGAGTCACAAGTTCATCCTAGGGTTCAGGGACCCAAGGCACCAAAGAATGTTTAGCCTCTCATATTGTAGGAAACCCTAACAAGATCTAAAGAGGAAGATATAATAAAAGAATATAAACTTACTTGCTCGATGTCTCTTCCACCTTCAATCCCCTCTCCGAAACCCTAGTCGACGACAACAGAATCACCAAAAGTTGATCCGCCAAAAGTCTCATTGCAATTTGCATCCAACGGCCTTATATAGCCTTCAATTTTATGTTACACGATCCTGTCAGGGTCGTGTAGACCCCGTGTATTAGTCTGGAATCTTCCGGAATCGAGTCGACGTAGTTTTGGATAATTTGAGATATGCACGGCCTGGCACACGCTCGTGTCCAAGGGCGTGCACTCTCTGTAAAGTATTTGTTTAGCTGCTTTTGCTCTGAATTGTTTCGTTTTTCACTTCTTTTGTCCTATGTACCTTTACCTGTTCAATCACAACAAAATACCCAATAGAGCATAGAAATAAAGGAATCCATGAGAAAAGGCAAGTAAAGTGCATGCAAATATATTTTGAAAATATGTATAATTATGCACTCATCATAATACCCCCATACTTAAACCCTTGTTTGTCCTCAATCAAAGAAAATACGACCCACAAGAAAGAAGATGAGTGCATGATCTAGGATCTCAAAATAGTTGGGAATCCTCCAGTTTCCAGGAAAACATAGTATTAAGCACCAAGAAAGGTTTTTTTTTAACAGAAAATAAGTCTTACCTCATACTTATACCTCCCATGTGTGTGTGAGCAACCTGTTCTATGGTGCCACTTACCGACTCAAGTTCGGCTCAGCCAGGTTAAACCTTATTTATTCGTTAATACTTCCCTTTTTTGACTCTTTTTCAGGTAGTAGCTGCATACATCCAATGAGGTAGTCATTTCCCCCGGTAGGTTATCAAGTCAACGTTTGTGATGCCCAAGATCCGACTACTCAAGATTGGGTTTCACGCTTCAACGGTGATAGCTCTTTCTGCCATCTTTTCTATTTTTCTCGGTAGGGTATCCCTAATGGATCCGACTTTATGGATTATATATATATATATATATAATAAAAAAGAATCCTCAATATTGGTCAAATTGTCTAGACTCCAAATCAAGCAGATAGGTGACAACTAAGTCAGGGTTGTGCTTGAAAATTTTTGTGGGGTGTCAAGTAAAGGCAAAACTAAATATATAATGTATTTTTGAAAAAAATTTGACATGCAACGCTAATGTCTACCTAGACATAAAGAGGACTCCCAATCATTACTATCATAGATCATCCTAAATCAACACTCATCATAAACAATATAAGCAATGACTACCCACACTTAAATTGTACATTGTCCCTAATATACACAATATATGTAATGAAGGAATATGACATGTAAATTAAAAAGGGAAGAGATTTTGTTGAATTTGTGTGTTGATCGATGCTATTATTGTTGTTATGGTGACCTGTTTGAATTTCAAAACCATGGTATTTCAAATCGTCCTAAGAACATTAAAGACACAATGGTGAAGCTCAAAACATATATATAGAGATGACTAAACCTCATTTGGTGACATAGAAAATACTAAAAGAAAATAAAAAGTACGAAAGTGGTGAAAATAAAAAGAAAGTATGATGATGATTAATCGGCCGACTCCTCATCGTTATCGCATCCATAGTCCTTAGTATCCACCCCTGTATTCGTAGTGATCGGTGCTACAACAGGTGGGGGTGGATACTCGATCCTGTGGTGCTCGAGGAGTCGCTGTACTCCTCCCACCAGCCAATGGAGCAATGCATCTCTGTCAGTCGAAGGTGGTAGTGGCAGTGCCATGCTGGGTCCAGCTGCAGCCGCTAGATCTTAGGACTCCTCGGGGGTTGCATCTCAATGATGATGCTGCACGATGTCTGCATCGCTGCAGCATCCCCATCGCTCGGAGGGTCTCCACTGTGATCGACAATGCTCCTTTGACCATCCTCATCCATGTGGTGACTCCTCCAACAAGTAACCCCATCTTGTGAACGAGGCATGTAGTGTGGGGTACGGAAAAGATAAACTAGATTCGGGTGTACGTCGCTTGATGGAGCATGAATTTCGTGACGACCTAGCCCAAGTGGATCGAAAACCTCTCAGTCATGCTAGACAGGAACAAAAAGTCCCTAGAGCCCCCAACTTCGGTGCTGTCCCTCACCCTATGATGGAGTGACTCAAGATAGTGTGGACGTACTTGAGGGTGGGGGATCGGAGAGTGGAGGCCTTCAACCGCCTTGGGTTATAAACAAGGTCGGTGCTCAGCCGACTCTAGTAGGCCTCCTGAGTCATCTTGGCCGGTCTATGGATGCCGATAGCGTCGTACCCCGACGTTTGGGTAAAGTAGTCGTTGTAGAGATCGAGGTAGAGGGCAAACTGTGTATAGCTCATATGGTACATCCCCCCTCCTAACTAGAACTATATCTGGTCTCGTTTGTGCCATAAGACCGCGCCCCTGATGATGGTGATGGTGGCTAGGACCTTTAGGGTCAGCTCTAGGTAGGCCATCTCGTCGATCGACAATAGTCGGTTCCACCTGCTTAATAACAATAGTGCTCAGACCTTATCGGCGATGCCATCTTCTCCAAAACCTCCCAGTTGATTCTCCGGTCCTCGCAGAATCTCCTTTGGCTAAGATACTCATACTAGGCATTTTAAACCGGCATCCCAAAGACCTGTGTTGGCGGGGTTTGTGAGCTTCCATCCCCCCTTCACCTCTTGGTTGGCCCCGACATGAGCTTCTTCCGGTTTGGGTTCATGATACAGGTTGTGAGATTATTGAACACAAGTTTGAATCAACACGTGTGGGAGAAGTGGGCACGGCGGTGCGCGACGGTGAAAGGCCAAGATCTTTCTTGGCTTTTGCGAGGAAACGCCAGGATCTTGCAGTAGCTTCGCAAAAATCGGCGAGGGCGACTGGCTTGGGTCATCGGACCAATCTCTTATCGCTGATGAAGTGGTCGAGTTCTTCTTCCGCCTCTTATCGCTGACAAAGTGGTTGAAGAATAGGTTGGCGAGCTCCTCAAAGGACGCCACAGTGTCTAGGAGGAGGCTGTTGAACTAGATTAATATCGCTCCGTAGAGGGTGGCCGGGAAAAGCAGCACATAATGATATACGAGGACACATGGATGAATATCATGGTTTGGAAGGCTCCCGAGTGGTCTACCGGGTTGGTGGTTTTGTTATATGTCTCCATCGAGGGAGCTCGGAGGTTTGGAGGGAGGTGTACCTCCATGATCTCCCAGGTGAAAGGGGAAGATAGCCGATAGCTGGCTTTTAAGCTCTCCTTTCTCCCCAGGAAGTGGAGTCACGCCAGGATAGTGACGAGTCTTAGATTGCTCTTAGGGGGGTGGTGATCAAGAGCTGCTCGCCTCCAGGGTCATCTTATACTTTCCTCTCTCGGATCTCCCTTCGGGTCCCGCCATACAGGCATCAAATCTCTGTCTTCCTCTTGAGGAATCCAAGTGGAGCTTGGCGGTGAAGAGGTCTATAAGACCTGCTTCTCAATCCTTAATAGGGTTTGCGTCAACACCTCTATCTTGGGGGAGCGGGGAGATTGGAGGGGAGCCGGGAATGGAGAGGTCGATCGGAGGGGAGCCTGGCGCAGAGAGGGAGAGGGGGATAGAGTCGAGAGCCTTCGCAAGATTTGGAATGAGAAAATATTTTGGTCCGACCAAAATATCATATACCTATATAATCTCTTGATTCTGGAAGAATTTTGCCTTCTATTATGGCTACCCAAACACCTCAAAATATAGTTTTATTAGAAAACATCAAATTATTACATAATATACGGATTATGTAATAATTTGGCCCTACTCAAACATGCCCTTAATAAAAATAATTATTAATTAGTCAAAGAATTAATTATAAAAAGTATAAAGGATTTGTATACATAACTGTTAAATAACTAAACTATAATTATATTTTTTAAGCTAAAAAATCAATAATAAATTAAGGAACCCAAATATATATATTCGAATTTCGAGCTGACTCTAGCTTGAGTTTAACTCACTTATTATTTGAGCTCAAATTTGGGCTCGAGTTCAGTTTGTTATTAAAATGATTGAATCGAACTCGAGCCAATATCGAACCGAACTCAAGTTACTCATGAACAATTTGATTATTTGTCAACCCTAATTGATGGGTATTTTTACATAAGACAGGGTAAGGGATGTACCTTCGTGGTCGATGCAAACCATTTGTTTGTTGGGAGCTCCTTTGACAACTTAGGGAGGGTTTTTTTTCCTGGAGTTTATGCTTTACGGCCTTTCCCTAGGTCTTGGAAGGGTTGTGGATGCACTATATTCCTTCCCTTGTTTGAGTGGTGATCGTTGCCTTCCCTGAGGCATGATTGGAGTTGGTAGTGTCGGTGGTGTTGTTGTTCATATCTTGACTTGGGGGTGGGGTGGGGTGGGGTGGGGGTTATTTAGTGTGGCCTCGTTTAATATCAATGCCCAAGCTTCATCAGATATAAGGCTCTAAGAACCCCTGATGAATCTTAAAGCTACCCTTTTCATGTTGAAGCCAATACATGCTCCAAAATGGATTAACTTTTGTTCATTGAGATTTAGACTGTTGGGGTAGGGTTTAGTTGACCTATGTTGGTCATTAAATTGGTTTTCCTTGTCTTTCAAAACATAATACTCAAATAGGTCATATTTCTCAAAAATCTAAGCCCCAATCTAAATTACTGGGCCGAAATGGAGTTAGGATCGATCCCGCTTCAGCGCTATTGGCCTTGTGGGCCTTTCGAACGGCCCGAATCTTGCCCGACCTCTTCTTCTATTACTTGGGACCCATGACCCACAGCTGTCGGATCTTGCTACCCGCTGAGTCACCGCCATATCAACAGTTGTTTTCTTCATGGGACTTAGCCTCCTTGTCCACATGCTGTCAAAGAAGTCGCATACATCATTTATGTTATCCTCGTCACGTGCCATCTCAGTGTTTCGTTGAGCGTGCTTTCCTCATGCCAACTTAGCATCCACCCAAGCAACTTTTTCCACCATGCACCTCTACTAGCTCAAAACATGTCCCCTGGCATAGTGCATGGTCACGTCGCCGTGACCAAGTATAGTAACAGCCTTACTTTGCCTTTGCTCTACCTACAGTGTAATAATACACCCCGAATTTGCATATAAATATCCAAAATTATAAGGACTATAATAGAAGTTTGTAAGTATTCATTTGTAAATAAACTGTAATCAGAGACTAAATTGAAAATTGGAAAATAAAATAAAAATAAAATATCTAAACCAACTCCACCTTATCCTCTCTTCCTAAACATTCTCTCATTCTCTATTTTCCATTGACTTTTGAAATCAATCTCTCTCTTATATTTCTCCCCTCTTTCTCTAGATTCTCACGAAAACCTTTTTCTGCCCGTGATCCAAATCCTAAAAATCTATAGTAGCCCAATGGAACCCTAGACTCAAGTGGTCCTTTCCTCTCTCCTCTTATCTTTAGCAGCCTCGGGGTCTAAATGGCAATGAGAAGGAGCGGCTCTTTATGACCTCATCCTCCATTGGGAAGAGTCAGGATCACCGCAACAAGCGTTCCTTAGGGCTATGCAAAAAAATCGGTTAAACCGTAAACCGGACCGGACAGGTTTTGTTTGAACCGGCGGTCCGGTTTCAAACGGTTTTTTTTATTAACCGGTCCGGTCCGGTTTTAAAACCGGTTCCAAACTGGTTCAGTCCGGTTCCAATTTTTGGAACCGCGGTCCAAACCGGACCGGACCGTTTAAAAAAAAAGCAATTCTCATTGACTTACAGGCTAATAGCTGATAGCCCATGTTCTATGGTTTTATCTCTTTTGTAGCATTGGGACTGCAGCTCATGCATGAATAGTTCCATCATGCATTCATTAAAAGCCACATCGTACCTCCACAACACTTCCCAAGATACACATGTCACATCCTTGTCCACTTACACTTTGTGTTTGGTCAAATTATCGGCTTGTAGCTGGATGACATTGATAAAAAATAAAAGATAAAAAAAATGCATATATTGCTAGAGAAAGTGAGAAACCATAACAAGCCTGGCCATGCAGAGAAAGAGAGAGAGCTGGAAGTTAGATATTAAAGTTCTCCGCCCGTCTCTTATACTACTTCTCTTCCTTCTGCTACTACGACACTAGGCTCTCCCTCACCCGCTCCCCAACTCCTCAGCCTTCACCTTCAATCTCTCCATCAATGACCTCCTGCTCGACAACTTCAATGGCACCGTCGCCTGGTGGGAGCACCAAGTCATGCAACACCAGTCTCAAAGCTTTTCCTGGCACCCCACTTCCAACGAGAAGCGAAGCTTCACTCTGAGAATCAAGAAGAAAGACAAGCCGCCTTTCCTCCTTGCGTACTTCGACCACATCATGGAGAGCGCCGCCGAGATCCGCCACAAGAACAAAGACGGCTCTTATATACCAACTCCCGCAGTGGATCCATGGAGTCCCATGGAACTAGGAGTCTGTCTTGTTCAAACACCCGAGCACCTTCCAGACGCTCGCCATAGACCCTGTTTAGAAGGACGAGATCATGGAGGACTTGCGCGAGACCGGACCATCCCCATGCTCTTGATGCTCTCTCCTAAGATAGTTGGAACCGGGACCGGACCGGACCAAACCGGTCCAAAACGGTTTGGACCGGTCCGGTTTCCCCTTTTATTTGGTCCGGTCCGGTCCAAATTTTTTCAAACCGTTTAAACCGGTCCGGTCCAGTTTTGGGGCCGTTTTGGGACCGGACCGGACCATGCACAGCCCTAGCGTTCCTCGCGCTTCCCTGAGAATGAATGCTTTGAGTGTTTGTTCTCTTTTCTTTTAGAAAGATTTTGCTTATTTTGAAGGAGTAATTGGCATAATGGCGCAAAAGATCTATTTGCTGTTGATTCTGAAACTTGTTAAGCGTTTGCCTCTATTTGGTTGGTCTTTGTTTCAATTTGAATCTCCGGTGACCCTATGGAAGTTCGGCTTGCCTGGAATCCATCACCATGCAAATTTCGTGTTTCTTGCCCCAAATACTACAAAAGATGGAGCAGGGAAGCATTCTTCCCTTCCTCAACTTGAGGACTGCTCTAACATTGTCGATGAACTCCCGTCCCCGACTTTCGCCGTGGATGATCTCACCTATGGCCTTGAGGATCAATGAGACTGTCTCCCTGTGCCAGCAGAAGAGCATAATTAGAGAATTACCACCCATATGGTCCCTCTATCAGGCATCTTCGGCTGCCAAAGGTCCGGCGACAAAGGTGAGAATCGGAATGAGAAATCAAGCAATTCAAATTCCCCCTATGACTCCAGCTTTATACCTTGCTACTCTTGGGGAGGGACAAGCGATAATAAATCACCCATCCTTAACTCCGTTGATGTCCATAGCCGCTCCTTGCAAATGTGGCTCATTGTCCCTACCAGCCTCCGCCTATCGACCACTGTATCTCTCACCCTCGTGACTGTGATTATCGTGTATCTTTGGAGCTCCTCTTTACCTCAGAGTATTTCATTGTCGAGCACGAATGACAGAAAGTGGTTTTCTTCCTCATCGCATCCCTCTGATGAATTCTTTGGCGGTTCGAGGAAAAAGGGGTAGCGATTGTTGTTTGATGGGGATTTTTGGCTTGTTAGCTTCCTTGTCCCCTTGCGAAGTTGATGATGTTGTTCTTCTCCCATCTAGGCCACTCCCTTGGCCTGTTGTCACCTTCTCTTGGCGCTCCCATCTCTGGTGGCCCACCAAACCATAACCCTGACATATGGGTGCTCACGTATACTCCGAGGCTTTATGGCTTCGTTGTAAGCATTGTCCACAGACTTCAAACGCCCCTGAAGGTGTGAGGATTAGCGGTGGTGATCTTCGGATCTATTTTGGGCTTCGACGAGGTCGCGCCTCATTGCTTCTTCTCTAGGGCCTCTTAAAATGCACTTTTTTCCATTCTCCATTATCAAAGGGTGACGAGAGAGGCTCATGTGGGGGTTTTTAGCACCGAATTGATGAAGCTCTCCATTAGAGCTTTGACGTAAGTGATGTCTAATCATCACGGGCTTAGCTTGACCCTTGTGTTCTACAATCCTCTATTCCCTTACACCATGGAGGCTTTGGTCGTTTTTGCTCGTTGTGGAGGCTTGGTTGCTCCTCCGGGCCTCACTGATGTGGGAAAACTCTTTCACACATGTCCCATTCCTCTCTATTGAGTGTCACTGCAGCCATGTTACAGCCGCGTCAAAGATCATCACCGCCCAACTCAACCTCCCTCACTTTTACTTTTTGGGTTTTATTCATATTCTTTTTCTTAACTCTCTCTCTCTCTCTCTCTCTCTCTCTCTCTCTCTCTCTATATATATATATATATATATATATATATATATATATATATATATATATACGATGATGCTAAGATCAGGCCAGCCGGATACTACTCATTTTCAGCCGGTCTCCCATTCTGGCCCATGGAGCATGTTTGAAAGATTTCCAATCGTACGGATGGGAAGATCATCGAAAAATAAGCTAGTATGTCCATTTTAATATAATTTGGTGACCTTTTGGTCCTCCCACTTCTGTCACGCCCCGAACCCGGCCCGGGCACGTGCACAGATCGGCCGTACCCAAACAGGGATGAGTCCCCATCCGGGCACAAGGCCTCAAAGATCCTGTACAATAATAAATATCCAGAGATAGATAGAACAACAGAATATATATAAGAAAGAAGAAGGATGCCTATTAAGAAGAGACTACCAGCACCGAATACCTAACTTCAGGTATTCCCATATATATATATATATATATATATATATATATATATATATATATATATATATATATATAGTCAAGAAAATAGACAGCTCGAATATATAATCAAACAACAATCTCAGAGAGATGTAAAGAGCCAAACCAAAACACGTATTCAAGGAAAAACAAATCAACTCGAATACATGTTAAAAGTCTCGAAGAGATATACAAGAGGAACCATAAGCAAGGTAGGAATAAGAGATACTCACAAGGCATGGAGTACGAGAGCCTACCAGATCTAGAGAAAAATCCTCTAATCCTTGTCGCGTCTCACGCGTCCGGATCAAAATCTAGGAAATAGCTAGAAATCTTAGTGTTTCTACACTTAAGCATTTTCTATCTAAATACGAAATACGGCTATCCAAAAATCCTTCAATTATCTCTATCATGGAGATAAACTCAGTAAATCATGATTCCTTAAGCTTAATCATGCTTTGAAAGTCTTTAAGCTCTCTCAAGGCGTGCTATCTTACTTAACATGTATCATGCCTTTAAAATCCTTAGGATGCCCCTAAGAATACTTAATTAGCTAAAGATAAATCAATCTAAAGCATAAAATCATTAAGCATGTTAATCATGAAACTAATCACAATTAGGCATGTTAACATGAACACTAATGGGGCATTTATCTTAGGGATTTTCATGAAATTTCGGTAGCACCTCCCCTATTTATAGGGCCCCGAAATAAATATAATCATTCTCCACAACAATTCAGTTAATACATGCGTATGTTTAGAACTAACAATCGAATCATTTCACCCTTAAATTACCAATCAAAC
Source organism: Dioscorea zingiberensis (assembly GCA_026586065.1). NCBI lineage: Eukaryota > Viridiplantae > Streptophyta > Magnoliopsida > Dioscoreales > Dioscoreaceae > Dioscorea > Dioscorea zingiberensis. The sequence goes on from CM048823.1 coordinate 42,350,660, forward strand.
TCAATATTTCATTCACAGCTCTTCCCCCAATTTAATTAGTCAATTCCTATAATTAACCTCTCAATCATCAGCCCAATTAACTCCTACCTGATTTCGAAAGGTTTCAGTTGCCCGTCGATGCTATTAGAGTTCTCCGGTTTCCATCCAAGTTCGTCCGCGTCCAAAGTTTGCGGATCTGGTCTGTAATTCGACGAGCTTCGTCAAAATGGAGAAGGAGAGGGGTTTGTCGTCACTCTGCCGGAGGAGGCCGTCGTCACTCTGCCGGAGGAGGTCGCGGTTGCGCGCAGGCGGACGACCGTAGGAGCGACCTGGCCGGGGGCAGATCGGGGCCGGTGTGGCTAGTGGCGGCCGCTGGGGTGATGCCAGTGCTCTTCGCCTCTGGGTGTCGCCGAAATTTGGAGCAAGGCCAACAGAAGCCCCGTCGCGCGAACGCAGGCGTGGAGGGTCGCCGACATCTGCTCGCGGGGGGCGGGGCTCGCTGGGTATGGACGCATATGAGGTCTCGCCGGATCTCGTCGGATCGGTCACCGATCTTGAGCACGAAGAAGAGAGGGAGAGGCGGCGGTAAGGTCGTGTGTGAGAAACGAGGGGGAGAGAATGAGAGATTTATAAAACTCTCTCTCTTTCTCATTAACAATCTTTTATATAATAATATATTTTAGTATAAAGTATATTATAATCATAATACTTTTTAATTAAAATATCTTTGTCACTATAGCCTCATGTGCGTACTGTGTAGCCACGGGGTTCTTGTAGCCTCACATGCCCAATAATAGGACCATGGGGTTTCTGTAGCTTCACATGCCTAATAGGGGACCACGGGGTCCAAATCGGTGTCCGACCGTGATCCGTGAAATCTCGGGTCAGACGACCCAGTGTCACGGGCGTACTGTAATATCACGGGGTCTGTCTCTCGTCAGACCAGATCTGAGAATATCGACTTTCAGTCAAATCCTTCATCACGGGCATACTGTGGCATCATGCGGTTGTCTCAATCCCCGACGAGATCCACCTTTCCCGGAATTTGAATATTTGTCTTTGTTTTTTTTCTCAATAATTAATCTAGATTAATTAACACATACTTAACATGGATTAGTTACCACTTAATTAATCTGGGTCAATTAGATCTTTATAATTTTCCGAAATTTCACCGCTTGTCATATAAATTGCTATTTAATAATTCAGGAAAATAAATCTTTATTTATTTCGGGGCGGGTTTTATATAACAGTTCTTATTTTAGAGAGATTTTAACGGTTCAGAATTTCAACCATTAAGTGGGAGGATCAAACGGTCACCAAATTATATGAAAATTGACATGCTAGCTTATTTTTCGATGATTTTCCCATCCATATGGTTGGAAATCCTTCAAACATGCTCCAGGGGCCAAAAATGAGAGGCGTCTGGACTGAAAAGTGTTCCGGTCGGCCGCACAGTAGCACGCCTATATATATATATGCTTTAATCCATGTACATCCACGTTCAAAGGATATAGTGATACAACTGCCCAAACATCCTCTTCGTTGCTTTAAATAAATAAATAAATAAATAAATAAATAAATAAATAAATAAACCAACTCAACCAAAACCGAAAGTCTTGACGGGGTTCGTTGACAGAAACCCTTGGAAACCCCAAAACCCTTTTTTTTTTCTCCGGAGAGAGAGGGGGAGATGGCCGACGAGAAGGAGGAAGGGGCTAGTCTTGGTGGCTTTCGGAGGAAGGCGGCCGGCCTCCCGGCTTGCCGAATTGCCTCGCTGTCTACCTCCATCTCAAGGTCACACACGCCCAGTTCGACCTTCAATTCGACTTCGCCAACACCGATTCTGGTATCATTTGATTTCTTTGTCGATTTCTCTTCTTTCTCAATCGCTACGCTCCAAGTCGTTCTTTTCTTTGGTTTTGGGAATCGTTGTGCATCCATGTCTTTGGCTGCTGCGCATTATAGAACTTCAAATCGCTGTATTTATATATTTATTTATGTTTTTTAATTTTCAATGACATGCAGCTAAAACCGTTGTTTTAGGTTATGGGCAGTATTGTTTTTTATGCTGCCTGGTGTTATCAGCGGTACATTTTAGGCCTTGTTTGTTTTATGGTTTGTCATGGTTTCATAATGTATGGTTTTCATTTCCATTCAGATGGTATAGTTTTTCATGGTTTTTTTATGGTTTCCCGTGGTTTAAAAAACTGTCATTTTTGGTTGATTTTTCAAACCACCGATTTGGTGGTTTCTCATGGTTTTAATTTTTTTTCTACCAAAACTATCCCTACAAAGTTATTTCAATCCCCTCTTCTACCCTAACAAAATTAAAAAAAGTTAGGGGTTTTTGCTTGCATACCCCTATAAAACTTAGAAATTGCTTAAATACCCCCGTAAAAATGCTATTTGCTTGCATACCCCCCGTAAATCAACTATTTTTGCTTATATGCCACTAAGGTTAAGTTGCCCCTTGACGATGTTAAATCAATGGATGGAATTGGGGCAAATTACTAAATTGGGTTTGCTTATATACCCCTCTAATTTTTTTAAAAAATTTTATAGATATTATTTATTTTATAGATGAGAAAGTATGGTTGGAAGTCAAAATTATTAAAAATGAGGGTAATTGTGTAATTTTTCAACCATGGTTAACTCTGAAAAAACTAATTGTGACTAACGGTAACTAACGACGGGGTATATAAGCAAAAAAATTAGTTTTGGAGGGGTATGCAAGCAAATTGCATTCTTGTAGGGGTATTTAAGCAAATATATGGTTTTGGAGGGGTATGGAAGCAATTTTCTCAAAAAGTTTTAATCTCCACAAAAAAAGTCTTAGCTTTTGTTAATTTTATTATAATTTTATTAATTTTAAATCAATGGTTTTTAATTTAATGTATATTTTGTAAGATTTTAATAAAAAATATTTATACTTTAGTTGAATTTAATTTTTTTTTATCATAAATCATTGAATTTAATAGGGCTTTTTGCAGGTGTATCCCTGAATAATTTTGAAATTGCGTATTTACCCCTGAATAAAACATAATTACATACATACTTCTAAATAATAAGTATAATTACGTATATATCCCTGGGGTTAATCAAATGAAATAATTTTAGTTAACAAACAGTAAACATGTGATATGACCATTATACCCTTTACATATATACCTTGAAAGGTTTGTTTGACTGTAAATTTACAAATACCCACTTTAAAATTATAGAATTTAAAATAGCTAAAATACACAAATAAGAGTATTTTGGAAATTTTCTAACCCTTAACCAAAGTTGTAACCATGGTTAAGATCATCTAATTAACTTCTATCATCGAAACCTAACAATAGGGGCATATCCATAATTCAACCTGTTTTTCAGGGGTATACAAGCAATTATGATTTTTGTCAGGTTTAAATATGCAATTATGAAACTTTTGAAGGGTATATAATCAATTTTTTTCAATTTAACATGATTTCATATTAATTTGTATTTGAGGGTATTTTGGTCATTTTATTATTTATGCAACCATACCATACCATCAAAACAAACACATACAACTAATTAACCTTACCATACCATACCATTTTTCCGAACATGATAAACAATAATTATAATACCATACCATACTATACCGTACCATACCATACATTACGAAACCATAACAACCAATCATCCAAACAAGGCCTTAGGGTTTAGGTGCCATTGTTCTTTTTTGGCATAAATATGACATATTTTGCCAGATAATGAGAGTAAAAGGTTTTTAGTCTTGTACTGCTTGTGTTTTAATGTGCAGAAGATTTCCCAATTCAAAATTGAATACAAATGGAGCAATAATATTACACTATGAGCAAAAAGTGATGTAGTTTACTTTGTCTAAACTCTAAAAGGCCCCCTTTTTTGTTAGTTGATGGAAGAATGTTCATGGAGAGGTAGAATATGGATTGAGGAATTTATTCCCCTGGGGGTAGTTTCATACTTTGCCTTTCACTTCAAAGCATCATTGATAGTTTTAGTAATACTTGGGTTTATTTTTATAGATTAAGCTCACATGTGAAGTTAATTCTTACCGCTGAAGGTTATTTGAAGTGCTGTGAGAATATGTTTTTCGGTCATGGACATTCTGTTTGATGCATAGTGTTTATTGATAAAGAGGGAGAGATCATTTCTCAGTTCTTAGCGCATAAACTTCCTTCATGTTTTTAGATTGTCTAATTTTGCTTTTCTTATATTTTATAGATCATGTGCCTTATGTCGAGTGTGGTGATTATGTGGCATTCAATAACGAGAAGGGAGGTGTTATGGAGTCTCTTAAAGAAGATAACATTGTTGATTTGGACTCAAAACTCCAAACACATGTTATTCTTGAATGGCTTTTTACCAAAGCAATGATCTGTTCCTGGCTTGCAGTTGCAGCACAATATGAACTTTGGGTAGCTTCTGATGGAAGTGCTGCAGATAAGATATATTTTTCAGGTCTTTCATGGCCAATTAGAAAGGTTCTTCATTGGAAACAAACCCAAACAATGAAGAAAATTTTGGGGACAACACAACTTAGCTCTGCTGATTAAGAAGAAGAGGTCTCTCTCTCTCTCTCTCTCTCTCTCTCTCTCTCTCTCTCTCTCTCTCTCTCCATACACACACACACACACACACACACACACGGAGCTGCAATTAGTGAATTCTTATGCTGTGATTTCCTTTTTTTATTCTGAGAAAAGATGTGCATCTGTCAACAGAAAACAAAAGCGCGCACACACACACACATCAAATCCTTAGTCTCAAATAATGACTCATAAACTAACAACATGGATTGGTTTTTGCATATTATAAGAATAGCTTAATTTTTTGTGAGCAGATATACAGGAAGGCAGCAAAAGCATATGAGGCTCTTTCACTGAGGTTGGGAGATCAAACATTTTTCTTCGAGAACAGGTAAGCTACTGGTGTGCATCCTTTTCTCAAAGCAAAATTATGACAATTTTAAGAGCTGCAATTGTTCTTGAATTGTTTTACAGGCCTACCAGTGTGGATTCTATGTTCCTTGGACATGCATTATTTGTCGTTCATGTTTTACCTGTAAGTTCTGCCCAAAATGGATGTTCATATTAGGTGCTGAACTGGCAATTTAGACTTTTTTTTTACATTGTGAATATTTTCTCCGTAGATTTATACATACATGGAGCACTTTTTTCCCCAATCTATTGCAATATGTCAATAGCACTTGCTCATATATTTCTCATCCTTCCAGTGATTTGTTCTCCATTTCTTTAAATGAACTATAAATTTTGGTAGTATAGCAAAAATTTTTGTGGGCTTCCTCTGTTACCATGAAACTTTTCAAAGTTCTAGGACTTAACCTATTTGAATTCTATGCACAAGTCTTGTATAATATTTTTTTTTTGAATGCTGCATGACACATCTGTTCTACGAAGCAATCTATTGAAGCATGATAATCTGGTAAATTATGCTGAAAATCTTAAGGTAGAGTTATTGGAACAAAGTTCATCATCATCCTCAGTACCATGATCTACCTTTGATGCATCAACATCGTCTACACCTCGAAGTAGAGCTTCTCAATGGAGTAAGATCTAGAATCAGGTTTCAAATATATCTATTGATTGCTTGAGTAATTGAACTAACTGTTTTTTATAACACTTGTCTTGTCTTCATTAATGTTGGACATGTATTTAACCAATCTCCTTCAACTAGCATGGCTTGTTCATTAATTTTCCTAGACCAACAGTTTGAACTTTCCTATTAAAAAAACATTTTCCACATTCAGTTTTCTTGTCTATCACTTAATTCTCTTCTATCTTTACTTGAGTTAATTTCCTATAATGTCAAGATAATTTTACATTTAACCTAAGTATATAGTCTTGTGATTTTGTTTTTCCAAAATCATGGATTATAAGAGGCCTGCATTATAAGATAAATGGAAGGTTTAATGCTGTGCCACTGATTCAAGGACCAGTAATCAATCAATTGCAAATAAGCTGGTCAAACTTGCTTGATTCGTCTCTTCTGTGAGTATAATGATCAAGCTCTTGAGAAATCAATTCACTCTTTGCCTTTGTTTTTTGAAAAGGATCTAGGGATACTGAAGGACAGGAAAACATGTGTGATTACTTGGTTGTTTTGGTAGAGTAAATGGGAATTTAATTGTTAATAGAATCTGTTGTGTGACAATAATCCTGCTAAACAACAGGGCTCATCCTATATGTGGCATACTCTTTCATTTCTAACATATGATATTTTATTATCATTTTAGCATATAGCCATCTGATCAGTTAGTAAACATGCCAGAGAGATGGCGTCGGAGAAACTGTGGCCAAATAGTTGGAGATGAACTATCAATTTTGGGTCTAAGGGTTTTATTGAAGATGCTAGCTTTTATCAGGAAAGGATATTGAAGAGACATGACTGTTTGAGCTGTGATCGACCAACTTCAGTTTATTGTTCTAGAATGTGAAAAATTGCAATCTCAGATTGAACATGCAAAGCTATATTCCATTTAATTTGAGACCACCCTTTTTGTTCTTCAAAATTGTAGATGTATCTGTTCCCTGTTGACTTTTAACAATGTCTATGGATTACCTTTTGGAATGAACTGAAGTTTCTTCTTTTGTATGACCTATACGTGTTACTAGAGCTGAAGACTATCTTGTTTTCTACTTTGTTTTAGATCATCTTTGAACTCTCTAGTTATGTACTTATTGTCATCCTCTCCTAAAGATTATGTGGCTTGTGCAGATTCTAAGCCCAAAGCAAAAGCTAAAAGGAAAAAGACAGAAGAGGAGAAGATCTTCAAAAGAAGAGCCAAATACTTCCTTGCAGCCCAGTTTGTGGCCATCCTTGTGTTTCTCTCGTTGCTGGGGGGTGCCAATGATCCTGAACTGGACGATGGCAATGACGAGGTGGCCTATGAAGACTAGAAGGTTGTTCCACTCAATGACGAAGTGGCCTACAAAGACTAAGAGGTTGTTCCATTCAATGGAAATTCTTTCACTCAAATTTCGGGAGTAAGCTTTACCTTAGCCTGCTGAGCATATGTTCTGAAGTTGATTTTGCATGCATGGAAATTTTTTTTTTTATGTTTTTGTTTTGTTTTGTTTTTTGTTTTTTTTTGACTTGCTTCCATTAATAATTTTAAATGTGGGAATATCCTATTCTTGGCAAGTCCATGGAATAGATTTTGTTGTTATTATCCTGTATGCACTGCTCATCTTCTTTTCTGGTCATCATTAGGAGACAATATAAACTATATTAGTCTTCTTTTTGGAAGTTATTTAGGGTTTTTTTTAATATTCTTATATTACTGATATTTTCCTAAATCAAGATTTGTTATTTGGCAAGTGTTTATTATTGCATTGTTTGCAATATTAAATTTCTGAGCGTTGGATTCATCATATAAATATATATTTGTTTAGGGGTATTCATGCAAAAATAAAAATGCTAAAAAGGGTAGTGCGATTTTGAAGATTGATTCCAATTGGGATCCAATTGTTCGTGATCAGTTCCTGAGGACCTGGCCACGAGTAGTGGGACAGTGCACGTGTGCGACCAGAGCCAGAAAGAGACAGCAACACATGAGCTGCCAACTGTCCCTCTGTCGCAAAGGATTCATTCCCACGATTGATGTCTAGCACCCATCCCACGATTCTTTATGTTATTTGGGGGCCACCATTACTCGTAAATTAATCCGATTGTTGACGATGGTGATGATTCATGGGAATCGAATCCTGCCTCTCATCCAACGGTCACTATCTCTTCCTCTCTCCTTACGTTTAGTAATTATATGCACGCTTTCCTTTGGGAGCATTTAAGACATTTTACAAGCCTCAGCTATAATTTTGTAACAAGCCTAAGTGTAATTACGTTTTTAAGGTTTCGTCCGTCTTTATTTATTAGTAATAAAAAAGTCATTGTAGTTGTGAGTGTTTTCAATTAGGTATTGAAACCCTGCTTGAAAGATGCCCTGCATTTTAGCAGAACTGTGTTTGTGCCACCAGCTAAGTTTGGATGTTATGCATGACAGAGAATCTATGCCGTCGAAATAGTGTGTTAAAGTCCATCGAATGGATGGTCAGGAGTCGAGCTTGAGGAGACTGTTAGCTGTTTCTTGGGGAACTTCGTCAACGTTCAATAAAAGATCTAGACCGTTAATAATACCTTGAGATCGTATGATGGGGGAGTTGTATTTGGGTGTGAATCTCGAGGTTTGTTGACGGTTTGGATGGAAGGACCGGCGATGAGCCGGTTCTCTTGGGACAACGTGGTCCTACCTCGGGGACAGAGAAGTAGAGGGGTAATAGGGGTCAATTTGGGAATTTTGTAGGGGCAAAAATTTGGGAAAGGGGGATAAAATATTCAGGAGAAATTTCCAAAAGCTTGTAATTGGGGGTTTTAGAAGCGAATTTGGGTTTCGAGCAGAGAGAGGGAAAGAAAAATAGGAGAGCGATGTGTGATTCTCTCTCAAATCAGTGAAAGAAAGAGGTTTGTGGATTTCGTGGCGGACTCAGGAGAGTTAGGGTTTGTTTTGAGACTAGAAGATGTGAGGACTACTACTGCTTTTTTGTTTTATTTTGTGATTTTTATTTTGTTTTTTTTATGAATGAAAGTAGGATTAGGGTTTGGGGGTGATGTCGAATTATGCGCCGTTTGATAGGTTTATTTTTGTCTGAATGACGGAGGGTTTTGGGGTTTATTAGAGGTTTTGTTTTGGAGGAATGTCTTAATTTATCTTTTATTGCGATCATATCTTGTGTTTGTCAGGAATGATTTGTGTGGTTTTAGGGTTTTAAGTTTTGTTTGGACGGAAATTGGGTTGTGATTGTGAGCGAATGGATGAACTTTTTTAGTTGGTATTTGTGTAGGTTCTATTTTTGGTTTTACTAGTGAAAGTTGTGATTTTTTTGATTTAGTTTTAGAGTTTAATGAAGAACAACGAAATATGAATTAAGGGGGTAACTAAAAGATTTGAGTTTTATTGATGATTTTAGTGTTTATGCGTTCTTTACTACTTTGCTGAAGATGGTTCTCTTGTGCGCCCTTGAAGTTCGAAACTTTTCTCTCATTTATTGCTTGATGGCCTTTTGTTCACTATTGGGCACTATTTGATGAAGGCACTAATTCACACATTGTTGAAGTGTTATTTCAATTGCTTATGATTGCTTTTTTTTTTTCCATTTTCTTTTTGTGGTGCATCATTGCTTGTATTCTCTTAGTGGGCTCGAAATCATGCTATTCCTTATTTTCATCCTTCAATCAGTGAAGCATAATATTCTTTTTTCGTGATTTTTATGAATATTTAAGGTGTACCTTCAAGCATAATATTCTAGTCAGCTTCGTGATAGTAGATAATGGTAATGCTAGTTTTGGTGGTCATTCAAGTAGTTAACTGATGCATATTCTTTAAGATTTTGTTCTCTTTTCATTTCATGTTTCTCCTATTGTTCTTGTTGTACAAAATTTAATGTGTTTACCATTATGTTTTAATCAATTATATTTGCATATCTTCATATTATTCTACAATGATATACTCATCATCCATTAAAAGGCACAAGACATCATTTTCAAGATAATTGCAATGCATCTGAAGATAGGTACAAGTTTCTTTGAATTCAAGCACCCTATACTGGGAGATTAAAAGAAAGATAATATACCCAACAAATAAGTATCAAAATAAATGTACCTGGACTTTAATTCAAGCTCCCTATATTATCTTTCTTTTAATCTCCAAGTATATGGTGCTTGAATTCAAAGAAACTTGTACGTATCGTTAAATGCACTGCAATTATCTTGAAAATGATGTCTTGTGCCTTTTAATGGATGATGAGTATATCATAGCAGAATAATATGAAGATATGCAAATATAATTGATTGAATAATAATGGTAAACACATGAAATTTTGTACAACAAGAAAAATAAGAGATACATGAAATGGAAAGTGAACAAAATTTTAAAGAATATGCATCAGTTATCTACTTGAAAGACCACCGAAACTAGCACTACCATTATCTACTATCAGGAAGCTCACTAGAATCCCCAATTGTTCTTGAAGGTACACCTTAGCTATTTATGAAAAACTATAGAAAAAAAATATTATGCTTCATTGATTTGAGGGTGAAAATAAGGAATAGCATGATTTCAAGCCCCCTAAGAGAATACAAGTAATGATGCACTACGAAGAGAAAATGGGAAAAAAAACAATCATAAGCAATTGAAACAACACTTCAAAAATGTGTGAATGCCTTCATCAAATAGTGGCCAGCGATGGAACAAAAGGTCACAAGCAATAAATGAGAGAAAAGTTTCGAACTTCAAGGGCGCACAAGAGAACTATCTTCAACAAAGTAGTAAAGAACTCATTGACACTAAAATCATCAAGAAAAGCTCAAATCTTTTAGTCACCCCCTTAATTCATATTTCGTTGTTCTTCATGAAACTCTAAAACTAAAGCAAAAAAATCACAACTTTCACCCGTAAAAACAAAAATAGAACCTACACAAATACCAACAAAAAAAGTTCATCCATTCGCTCACAATCACAACCCAATTTCCGTTCAAACAAGACTTAAAACCCCAAAACCACACAAATCATTCTTGACAAACACAAGATATAACAACAATAAAAGATAAATAATGGCATTCCTCCCAAGCAAAACCTCTAATAAACCTCAAAACCCTCAGTCACCCCATTCAGAAAAAAATAAACCTATCAAACGCCGCCTAATTCGACATCACCCCCAAACCCTAATCCCACATTCATTCGTAACTTTTTTTTTAAAAAAAAATCACAAAATAAAAAAACAAGCAGTAGTAGACGTCACCTCTTCTAGTCTCAAAACAAACGCTAACTCCTCTGAATCCGCCACGAAATCCACGAACCTCTTCCCTTCACCAATTTGAGAGAGAATCACACAATGCTCTTCCCGCTCTTTCTCTCTCTCTCTCTCTCTCTTGCCCTGCTCGAAACCCAAATTTGCTTCCAAAACCCTCAATTACGGACTTTTGGAAATTTCTCCAGAATATTTTATCCCCCTTTCCAAAATTTTTGCCCCTGCCAAATTCCCAAATTGATCCCTATTAGCCCTCTACTTCTCCGTCCCCGAGGTGGACCACGTTGTCCCAAGGGAATCGGCTCATCGTCGTTCCTTTTATCCTAACTGTCAACAAACCTCTAGATTCACAGCCAAATACAACTCCCCTATCTTACGATCTCAAGGCATTATTGACAGTCGAGATCTTTTATTAAACGTTGACAAAGTTCCCCGAGAAATAGCTAACAGTTTTCTCAAGCTTGATCCTGACCGTCATTCGGTGGACTTTAACACACATTGTTTTGACAGTATAGATTCTCTGTCATTCATAACATCCAAACTTGGCCGGTGGCATAACTGCAATTCCGTTGAAATGCAAGGCGTCTTTCAAACAGCGTTTCAATACCTAATTGCGGACACTCGTAACTACAATGACTTCTGTATTATTAATATATAAAGACGGATGGAACCTTAAAGACGTATTTGCCCTTAGGCCTGTTACAAAATTATGGTTGAGGCTTGTGAAATATCTCAAATACCCCCGAAGGAAAGCGTCCATATAATTACTAAACATAAGGGGAGGGGAAAAGATAGTGACCGTTGGATGAGAGGCGAGATTCGATTCCCATGACTCATCACCATCGTCAACGATTAGGATTAATTTAAGAGTAAGGATGGGCCCCAAATAATGTAAAGAATCGTAGGATGGATGCAAGATGTCAATCGTGGGAATACGTCCTTTATGACAGAGGGACGATTGGTGGCTCACGTGTTATCGTCTCTTTCTGGCGTTGGTCATGCACGTGCGTTTTCCCGCCTCTCATGGCCAGGTCCTCGGGACTGATCACGAACAATTGGATCCCAATTGGGGCTCAATCTTAAAAATCACTCTATCCTTTTTAGGCATTTTTATTTTTTGCATGAATACTCCTAAACAAATCTATATTTATATGATGAATCCAACATTCTCAAAAATTTAATATTGCAAACAAGGCAATAATAAACACTTGACAAATAACAAGTCTTGATTTAGGAAAATATTAGTAATATAACAGTAATAAAATAAAATCCTTAATAACTTCCAAAAAGAAGACTAGCATAGTTTATATTGTCTCCTACTGGTGAACAAAAAAGAAGATAATGAGAAGTGCTATATGACTCAGCAACATGAAGAAAAAAATTGAATATAATGTTCCATGATATGCAGGGTAATAAACAACACAAATCTTTTCCATAGACTTGCCAAGAATAGGATATTCCCACATTTAAAATTATTATTGAAGGCAAGTCAAAAAAAAAGAAAAAAAACAACAACAAAAAAACAAAAAAAAAATCGTTCCATGCATGCAAAATCAACTTCATAACATATGCTCAGTAGGCTAAGGTAAAGCTTACTCTAGATATCTGAGTGAAAGAATTTTCATGGAATGGAACAATCTCCTAGTCTTCATAGGCCACCTCGTCATCACCATCATCTAATTCAGGATCGTTGGCAACCCCCAACAACGAGAGAAACACAAGGACGTCCACAAACTGGGTTACGAGAAAGTATTTGGCTCTTCTTCTAAAGGTCTTCTCCTCTTCCGTCTTTTCCCTTTTAGCTTTTTGTTTGGGCTTAGAAGCTGTATAAGCCAGGAAAGGATGACAATGAGTACATAACTAGAGAGTTCAAAGATGATCTAAAACAAAGTAGAAAACAAGATAGTCTTCAACTCTAGTAACTCGTATAAGTCATACAAAAGAAGAAACTTCAGTTCATTCCAAAAGGTAATCCATAGACATTATTAAAAGTCAAAAGGGAGCTGATACATCTACAATTTGAAGAATAAAAAGGGTGGTCTTAAATTAAATGGAATATAACTTTACATGTTCAATCCGAGATTGCAATTTTTCACATTCTAGAACAATAAACTGAAGCCAGTCGATCATAGCTCAAATAGTCGTGTTTCTTCAATATCCTTTCCTGATAAAAGCTAGCATCTTCAATAAAACCCTTAGACCCAAAATTGATAGTTTATCTCCAGTCATGCACTGTGTGACGTGTTTAAGCCCAATTCGGGAAGCTTGTCTTGACGCGCATATGGGGTCTATCGAGCTATGCTCGATGGATATCATTTTCATCTCCAAATTCTACCGTTTTTCATGCCAAATCTTTGATTTTGCTATTGTTCGTAATAATTCAAATGTCGAATTAAGACATGATTTGATTTCGATTTGCTCTAGGATTTTGGCTGCTTATTTAGTTTGATTTGAATTTTAAAATTTGAATAATTTCAGATTTTTATCATTTTTTACAATAATATCGAATTTACTGAGATTCTAAGGTTTTCAGGGTTATTTAGTCCGGCCTGTGGACTAGCTTTGGTTTTCAATTTGATTAATGATATTTTTTTGAATTTCAGAGCATTTTCTCTGTTTTTCCTTGGTTCTTTGTGTTTTTCCTTCCGATCCTTGGATCCGGCTAGCTCGTGAGATAATCACTACCCCGCCCGGCGTCAGAACCCAAGATTCGACAGCTGTGGGACATGGGTCCCAAGCGATAGAAGAAGAGGTCGGGTGAGCGGGTGAGACTCTGGCCGTTCGGAAGACCCGCAAGGTCAATAGCTTTGAAGTGGCATCCTAACTCCATTTCGGCCCAGTAATTCAAATTGAGGCTTAGTTTTTTGAGAAAGATGACCCATTTGAGTATTATGTTTTACAAGACAGTGAAAACCAATTTAATGACCAACATAGGCCAATTAACCCCTACCCTAACAATCTAAATCATAATGGACAAAAGTTAATCAAGTTTGGAGCATGCATTGACTGCAACATGAATAGAGTAGCTTTAAGATTCATAAGGGGTTCTCAGAACCTTACATTTGACGAAGCTTGGGCATTTATAGTAAACAAGGCCACACAAGGGAGGGGCGGGGCAGGCCTTTACCACCCCACCCCGCCTGAACCATCCCCTCCCCCACGCCCCGCCCCGCCCCACCCAAGTTGTGATATTTTGAATACCACAACCGCTACCATGGTTTTTTCTCATGTCCCTCCCCACCCCGCCCCACCATGCCCAAATTTTTAACCTTTAATACATGATTACAAGTTGACAACTTGTGTTTAATACTTAAAAAATTGATGATAAGCCTTGTACAAACATTGACATTACACATGAAGTGATATATATATATATATATATATATATATATATATATATATATATGTATATGTAAGGGCATTTTTTTTTTGAAATTTTTTTAGCCAGACGGGGAGGATTTAAAATGGATGTTTACCAAACCCTCCCCGCCCCGTACTCCTCACGAAAAATCCCCGCCCCGCCCTTCCTCGTGCCCCGCTCTCCAACAAAAAAATCACCCCATTCAGGCCGGGAAGCAACGGATCGGCTGGGGTTTTGTCATCCCTACTTGTGAGACTTATGAGAAAAGGACCTAGAAGAAATAATCTAGGAATGAAGGGCTAAAATGCAAATTCACCTTCTCTCTCACCTAGATGAGAAAGAGAAGAGGGACTTGTATGTTGAGGTAAAATAAGAAGATGGGTATTCTTGCAAAAGGCCATTATAATCATGCATGAATGTAGTGTCACGTGGTACTTTGTTGGAATTAATAAGAGGGAAGGATGGGAACTAATCAGCAAGTCTTCCATCCTACACTCACTATAGAAAATACGTGGCTATGAATTAAGATAAGATTAAAGGGAGGAACTTACGCATGGTTGGGAATCAACGACTACGAGCTTACTCGTTATTGAAGCAACGACTAAGATTTAAAGCATGGCTCATGATGGAAGAGATAACGTGTGAGGCTCAAGTTGGGGGATGGCATCTTACGACAAGCGACGCGCTATCTATCCATCCATAGATCTGATCCCGATGCACAAACGAAGTTCTTCTTACTAGCTAGATCACGATAATAAAATCTAAACCGTCTATCCAGACGGCGGACTAAAGCCGAGGCGCTAAGGATGGTGTTGTTTTAAAGCCATCTCCTTTCCACTGCTATTCGTTGACGCGAATCTAAAGCCACGTTGTTGAGCGCGATCATCGCCGGGCATAGGCAATGTTTCATCACCTCAAAGCGTTGTAACCTCGAAGTCCTCAACCCGTCCCCTCGAAGCATGAGAGGCGAGAGCCCTCTCCTAGATTATCTGCTTCATTTCCAATGAGACTGAACTGAGAATAGAGAAAGGACAAGCGTTGCCTGTGCGCAACTCGACCCACTGCAACGCCCCATGGAGCATGATCCCTGCCCTCGGGAGTCACCATGACCCCGACCAAAGGAGAGAAGAGCTCCAGCGACGGCCATCTTTCCTGTACCATCGCAGCCTCGCCAAAGTGAAAGACGTCGTCGAGCCACTGGACCCCTAAACGCCATGACGGAATGAGGGAATAGTAGAGGAGACTAACACGACCGCCAAAGCCTCGTCTCGGAGCGCCATGGATCATCTTCATTCCGGTGAGCACACTCACCTTCTTTTGAGAACTATGGTAGTAGCATAGAACCATACAAGGTTGCATGCATGATGATTTCATGCTGAAAGCATCAAAGAAGGTGTATAGATTTTGGTTAATGCATGGGTCGTCAAGTAGTGCAGGGCTTAGTTGTAAAATTGATATGCATGCATACATTGGTGAGTTTGAGTTGGGGAATAAATTCTGTAAAAGAAGTGGTGCTAGATATGGGTTTGATTCATGAGAATTGCAAAAGAATGGGACTAGGCATGGATTTATAAATAAATAAAGATATATATATATATATATATATATATATATATATATATATATATATATATATATATATATATATATATATATATGAAAAAGAATGGGACTGTGCATAGATATATATGGATAAATAGATATATATATATATATATATATATATATATATATATATATATATATATATATATATATATATATAGAGAGAGAGAGAGAGAGAGAGAGAGAGAGGATTCGTCATCTAGGGACGTTCCTAGATTTGAAATCTAGGGATGTCCCTAGATCAACCGTTGGAGTAAAATCCAACGGCTGCTGTCGAATCCCCATAAGGGAGTATTTTACCAGAGAAAAAGAGAGCGAGCGAGACCGATGAAGAGCACGCGTCACGTCCCTCCGTCTCTCCCCTCCCTCTCTCGAACTCCACCTGTCCGCCTCCTCCCCCGACCTCCTCCTCCTCGACTCCTCCCATCCACCATCCTCAATCCTCGTCGTCCCCGCCCTTCTAAGCTTTTACGAGCCCTAATCGCAGGTTCTAAATCTTTTACCTCATCTTTCTCTTCCGAGCTTTAAGAAGGTTTCAGCATTGGAAGCCTGTTGATTTAACAAGTCTCTAATGAATCAAGGAGTCAAAGAAGGTGACACAATCATTGTGGGTGATGTATAATTTTTTTTTATGAGATGTGAGGTTATTGTCTAATTATTTCGTGTTTTTTCAATCTAAATTTCATTGATACTGTTTTTTTGCTTTTTTGTTGTTACTTTAGTTAATGTATTTCATGGTGATGGATGAGTTTTCCAACAAGTGTTTAGTTTAGTGAACTAATCTGATGTTTTTAGGATTAATACATAATCCTCACATTTTAGACATAAAAGATAAATGATTTTCCCATTTTGCTTCGTCAGCAGCATCATTCTCGCTCGGTGCTTATTTATCTGTTGAATTGTAATTACTTTCCTTTACTTTATATAATTTTTTCTCCATGTTTGTTTCAGTGCAAATTATAAATAAGGTTTGATTTTTACCCATTTTGATAGGAATTTAGTCTTAAAGTAATGTGAACAACTGTGAAATCTTTTGTGCTTCTTGGAGACTCAACACAAAGTTTTGAATTTCCTGGATCTGTCTTTCTATGGCCAAAGCCGTGGAATTAAACAAGGAGCTCATGTCTAAGTTACTTGAACATGATGATGTTGATGCTGTGTATTCTGATCAGAAGTGAAGACTAAGAGATGGTTCAACCATTAGGTAATGAGAGGATGAAATAACACTTCAACATTTTCATTCTTCAAATCTCTCTTTTACGGGGAATGAACTACTCCTTTTGCCATGATGCCATCCCTCATTGATACTTTGGAGAAAAAAAAGTTGGTTTGTTTCGAGCGTCGCGCAACATTGGTTTGAATGTTCTTCACCTCTTTTAACTGACTGTAATCATCTTATTTGCCAGATACATACAAAACAATTGGGTGGATAATGCTGCAGCGAACTCATGATCATCAGATTTGTTTTCTCCTCGGATAAAGTGTTTTTTTTGGAAATCCTTGGCCGCAATAAGCTCAGAGGTGTATTATTTTGTCCTCTTTATTGTGGTTGATATTACTTTCTGATTTGATAAATGTAACATTTTGTATAAGCTAGTATTTGAATTCAGGATTTATATATCTCATCTTCAGTAGAGCTGGAAGGTTTATAGTTCTTCCTTTTTACTCTTAATAAAGATCAATAAACTCGAAAAGAGTTGTTTTGTTTTGTTGTGTTATGTTTGTGAAAGAAGCTTGGGAAAGAATGAGTAGTTTTGAATTATCATGATCTAAGTTGTGTATTTTAAAGAACTTTCATGAGAAAAGTTGGCTACAACACCCCCTCTCAAAAAATAATTGAGAGGAGCACGGCAAAGTTGTGCATTTTAAATAGGGACTTCATGTTCATCAACCTGGAAAGTTTACAGTTTATCTGTTCTTCTCATAACATAGATCAAATAAAAAAAAATTAAAAAAAATTGTTTTGTTTAGTATGTCAAAGAAACATGGGAAAGATTTTAGTACTATTGGATTATCTTGATGAAGATCATAAAAATTACACTGAAAAATGTATGGAAAGAGAAATTATATTAGCAAACTGTCTCTAAAACTAAAAAAAAATTGGATATAGCTTTACAATGATGCCCTGTAAAACCTCGTTTCACAATCTATTTAACTAACTATAATATTTCCTTTGGCTCCATTTATTCACTGAATGAACTTTGCACTTCTTTAAATAGGATCATTGACCGAGACCATAGTGTTTTAGCAAATTGGATATTGTAAGAGAGCTTTGAAGATCAGATGGTCCTACCTCCAAAGAAGTATTCTCTTGATGCATCCTGAGATACAGACAATTTTGCCAAGTTATAAGAGCTTAGAATCTCTTCATAATATTAAACAAATAACATGAAACTTGTGGGGTAAAAGATTGATATGACTAGCTCACAGGTGGTGCCAAAGTAGCATCAATGATAGAACCCACACATCTCGTGTGATTGCAGAAGTCACATGATTCTCAGAGCTTTAAAAGCCAATTGAGAAAGGAATCGAGGGATCTCCTGCATAATGTTGGTTCTACTGCACCAGGATCTGCAGCTCTAAACACGCATTAACTCGATACAATTAGTCCTTGCTACCCTTGGGTTATCTTAATGCCACTAAGTGGTTTGATATAAGAGTATAAGACTAACCAAGTGCCTCTTGGCCTTTTGTTATGGTATTGGGTCCTTTACATAGGGTGTTGTTGGTTGGGAGAGATCCCAGGTTCAACACCCTATGACCGCAAGGTGAGGGCACGTGCGTTCGTCACGTTATCCGCCCCTGACGGGTTGGTGCTTGTCGCCTTTGTAAAAAAAAAGAGTATAAGACTAGAAAAGTTTTCTTTATCTTGCCATTAGAAATTTTGATTGGATCACAAAATAGTTGTAAGCTAAAGATCAAACTTATGCTATATTAAGTTATGAACTTCTTACATACTTAAGCATGAGGTACAAAGGCACTGAAACTAAGAGCTGCCAAGCTGATGTGTATTGTCAATTGGTCTACACACTAAATAAGATACTAGATTGTTTTTTGTTCATGAGGCAAGCAACTATTGTTGGCCTTGAACTAAAAGATGGCGGGCAATAAAGAAACTCAAGCATTACAATTTATGCCACCAAAGTCTGAGGATACATACATGACAAATATATCAGGAGATGGGTCCACATCATGAACCTGCCGATGAAGCTCATAGGAGAACGGCAATAAGCAGAGTGTCACATAAATAGCTAGTGGTCAGAATCAAGGATATGATAAATGAGAAATTTTCTCTAAACTATTCTTCCTCAAGGGAGGCCTTACATTTTGAAAGCTCATAAGTATGAGAAGAAGGATAATTCCTTGAGGTTTGCAAGCAACCAAAAATCTTCCTACATAAAGTTTTCTCACTCATGGCTATATCAGATACTAATGAAAGCAAACAATATCTTTTAGTGATCAGTACAACAAACTAAATATACAGCTATATCTTTAACTGCTAAGTTTGTAATTCTATCATATGATGCAAAACAAAGGAAAGATCCCAGTTTACAAATAGAACAGCAATAGTTGTGAGATAGAAAGCAACAAAAAGGAAAAAAAAAGAGAGAAACAAAAAAACAAAATCTCTATAACAATTATAGCAATTAACGTATTGCAAAAAGTTGAGTAATTTGAATGCAACAAACAAAAGGTTCTTGATACATAGCAGCTACGTCCATACAATCGGTACTTATTTATCTCTTGAATTTGGTTTAGAATGCAGAATCCAGGAAATTCAAAACTTTGTGTTGAGTCTCCAAGAAGCACAAAAGATTTCACTGTTCTTCACATTACTTTAAGACTAAATTCCTATCAAAATGGATAATAATCAAACCTTTTTATTTATAATTTGCACTGAAACAAACATGGAGAAAAAATTATATAAATTAAAAGAAAGTAATTACAATTCAACAGATAAATAAGCACCGAGCGAGAGTGATGCTGCTGAAGAAGCAAAATGGGGAAATCATTCATCTTTTCTGTCTAAAATGTGAGGATAATGTATTAATCCTAAAAACATCAAATTAGTTCACTAAACTAAAAGTTTCTTATCTGAAAGATTTAAAACTCCTTTTTCTTTGACTAAATACTTGTTGGAAAACTCATCCATCACCATGAAATACATTAACTAAAGTAACAACAAAAAAACAAAAAACAGAGTCAATGAAATTTAGATTAAAAGAACACGAAATAATTAACAATAACCTCACATCTCAGAAAACAAATTATACCTCGCCCACAATGCCGAAACCTTCTTAAAGCTTGGAAGAGGAAGATGAGGTAAAGGATTTAGAACCTGCAATTAGGGCTCGTAAAAGCTCAGAAGGGCGGGGACTGCAGGGGGTGAATGGGAGGAGGTGAGGAAGAGGAGGTCGGGGACAGAGGCAAACAGGTTGAGTTCGAGGAAGGGAGGGGAGAGACGGAGGAACACGACGCGCTTGAGCTCCTCTGTCTTGCTCGCTCTCTCTCTTTCTCTGATAAAATACATCTCTTATGAGGATTCAACAACAGTCGTTGGATTTTAATCCAACGGCTGATCTAGGAACGTCCCTAGACTTGAAATCTAGGGACATCCCTACATGACGAATCCTCATATATATATATATATATATATATATATATATATATATATATATATATATATATATATATACGTGATTGTATACATGCATGTCTGGTTGTTTGTAGGAAGGATTCACCTGTTAAAAGTTAATGTTTACTAGTGATATGTAGATGTTTACGTAGCATGCTATGAATGATTGTGAGATAAATTCTCTTTAAGACTTTTTATAAGTAAACATGAGTATAGGTTGTTGCTTGGTGTTAAGGAAATGATCTCAGAGGGGTTGACCGGAGTGTAAGTTGATGAACTTAGAAATTAGAAAATAATTGTTAGTTTCATGAATTCATTTAACAATTATTGGGTTAAGTTGCTAATAAGTTTAGTTAAAGACTTGTACTAGTGAGTGACCCATGGGTGTCACCCGTGGTATCTAATAAAGGTCTCATTTTGTAATTAATAAAAGATAGTGGACTGATTAGTGTAACTAACATGTTGTGGGCATAATTACACTAGTAATGAGTTAGAATTGGTAAGTGGGCCACGGTCCATCCCAATCAAACGATTGATTAGTTGGACTAAATTTTATAATGGATACTGAGTATAAACACTTCGGATCAGATCTCAAGATAAAGTAAGAAGGCGCGTCGAGAGAGATTCGTGACTGAGTTGGAGTATCTCCGATCCAGGCAAGTACCACTGCACCCCTTCTCTTAGTGGATATTTGTTGATGTATGTGTCATGCCTCCTTGATGCTTGGATCCATTTTTGTTATATGTGTACTTGTATCGTTGGATGTTTGTGATTTCATGTTTGTGCACATATCCTTGATTCCTTGATTGATTGCTTGTATATTTGTTATATACCCGTTAAGAATATTTACTCGTTGATCGACACTTGGCCATGGAAACACATGAGCCGGTGCACTGGTCGAGTGAATGTACGTCAGTTATCTTGTTGTTGAGGATTCTCCCAATGCAGTATGGATGTTCAGGGCAAAGGACACCCTACTCATCTAGTATTCCTTGTCAGAGGGATGATACTTTGGCCATCTCGTATTCCTTGTCAGTAGGATGAAGCACTGGCCGTGTACGTACATGTTATGGAGGTAGCGCTACCGAGCTGTCGACTGAGTCAATGACGATTTCAACCGTGTTTGCACGGGGAGAAGAGTTGTGTATTATTGGATCGCTTGCTGTGATCAGGCATATGGTATGCTGCTTAAGGTCTGGATTCTCCTCCCATATTGTAATTGTGTGCTCTTGGTAGGACTGAGATCCTTATTTCCTTGACTTGACATAGAGTTCTTGTTCATATGTGTGTGGGTTTGAGACCCTGATGTTCGATGTGATTACTGGCTTATTTATATTTTCTTGGATCAGCTCTCCTTGATTCATATTGTTATTCATGAGGCATGATTTGTTATATATCCAGTGAGTACTTGCTGGGCTTTCCTTACGAAAGCTCACCCACTTGTTCTCTTTTCAGATCCTGAGGAGTAGCCGTTGTGGGACCCGGGGAGCTATTCGTAGATTGCTGGAAGTCCTGAGGTTGGCTACCTCTTGTTTTATCTTGTGTGAGAACATGTTATTATAGGTTCCCTTGTAGGAGCTATACACGATGTGACTTTAGGGTCTTTGTACCCTTAGACTTTACTTCCGCTGTGTACTCTTTTGTGAGACATATTATGTTATGTCTACTTTTATTCCTATGTGCATATTTTATGTGTGATTGTTGATCATCGAGGCTGCGTATCAAGGTAGGTCCCATCCCTGTTCGGGTACGGCCGGTCTGTCACGTGTCCATAGGCCCGAGATTTTGGGGTCAGGGTGTGACAGATTAAGGTGGTATCAGAGATAAGCGGATAAATCGACACCCTAGTTGCCCTAGTGACTTAGTAAAATAGGTTTGACTGAGAGTCAAGTTGGGATAGACTAGTTTGTTATAGGATGAGTTGACTATGTTCTTGTCTGGCAGCTAACGAAATCCGACTCAAAGTCCGACGGGGATAGTTCTCATGAAGTGGAGGTCGTTCTGGAGAACTCCTCCTCACTGGGATCAGAGCACCACCTCTGGCCAAGGCCAGACAGATCGCCCACTGGTTCCGCTGCAGGCCGAGGAGCGGCGGCTGGACCAGGAATAATAGTAGGTCCAAGAGCGGCAGCAGGAGCGTAGGATTATTATGGGCTCATGCACCGGGTGATTGACCATATGATGGGACTACATCAGATGATGATACGGTGCATGGAGAGGATAAACGGACATGAGGCAGTTATGGCGCAACATTGGGAGCAGATGGATGAGCATAGGGTATCTATGGAGCATTGCGTGCGACAAATTGGTGGGGATGAGATGAGGAGGCCCAGACTAGTGGTCAATGCGCGGGAGTATTACCAGAGTCTCTCCGCCATACGAGGACGTGGAGTAGGGTTTCCATAGTCTCGGGAGGGGGATCCATAGAGGTGTCACGATAGTGGGGTGTCCGTCAGCCATCATATATAGACAACAAACCTATGTGCCTGCGGTGCTATCGGCATGAACACCTTGCATTCAATTGTCCATACTCCTGGGGTCATTATGGTGGTTCACACCACTATACGACACAGTGTCACATGGACGTTGCTGGACCGAGCAGGAGTAGGAGGCCACAATTCATGAGATAGGGCAGACGACCCGAGGGAAGGCCATTGCCTTGATGTGTCCATAGACTAGGGACTGTATGTTTCCTTTGGTTATCTAGGGTCAGTTAACTTCCAGAGTTGTGGTAGTAGTTAGGACATCCAGTTATGATGTATTCATTAACTACTTATGTATGAACTTGTTGTTGGATTTATGCTAAATGTTGCCTTTGTTATTCGCATTTTGATTATTGCTTCTTGTGTTATGTCCAGTTAATACCTCTCAGATAACATGATGCGTGGAAGGGGCTGACGTGGACGACCTTGGCGCGAGGAGGTACCTCCACCTCAGGAGGAGGTAGATATGGAGCAGGAATCGCCTATGCGTGGAAGGGCTGTTTGGTTCAAGTTTTCAGATATTACCATGAGAATGTGACATTCTTGGGAATGAGTCGGGAATGCTACATTCTAGGGAATATTGTGGTAATGTTGTATTACCATGTTTGGTTGGAAACTCATATTCCCGGTAATGTTTCATTCCCATGTTTGGTTGAACAAGGTAATCAACTTGGTAATGTCCCAAGTTTCCGAAAATACCCATGGTTATAAAATTTTGCACAAATATAAAGTTAAATTAAAATAATTTATAGATTAAACATAATTAAATTTTATTAACAAAAATGTACATTTTCCTGAAATACCCTTGCATTATAAATTTTTATTAATGAAATTTTGATCATCTAAACTTCAAAGAAATTCCAAATCTAATTAGCAAGAAGAAAGTTACTCTTCAAATCTCTATCAAAATGAGATGTAGATAAAGATAGTCGCACCATGTCAAATCTCTATGAAATTGAGATGCATATAAAGATACTCTTTTGCATAGAGATCATACACTTGGTAAATAAATATAATTGAGATGCACCTCCAACAATTCAAAAAAACTAAAAACATACACATTACAAGAAAATTCCATTCGAATCAACTCATGACTTCACATAATAAAGGCATCCACAATCTCCATTCACACCTTACTAAAATACACATAAAATCCATTCACACAACTTCAGTTTCACATAATAAGCTGTGTACATAATTAGTTGTCCAAAAATCTTAACCATGCATACTACTACAGTTCCACATAATAAACTGTCAACATAACAAATTGTCCACATTAAATCCATACACACAACATTAGTCTCAAAAGGCATATAATATATATAACGATCCATAGACAACAAGAAAAAAAAAAACTTTCTACCGACCATCTAAAATCAATCTAACATATTCCTCCTTGCAATCATCAGGAAGTGAGAAGAAGTATGACACCTTGCTAGTGTTAGTTACAATTATCCCACCAACTTTGATCCTTTCCGATTGGGTTAAACCTTCAAGCTTAAGTAGCTCACCAAAAACTTTCTTCTTTGCTTCTGCATCATCAGATAAGAATTGGAAGCAACTAGCAAGCCTTGCAAGGTGCTCTCCAGAACTTTCAACCCATCTCCCAATAGAGCTCATACAGCTGCTTAATTCATCAGTGCCAACATCTTTACCGAAGGAGCATTTCTGCTGAACTTTCCTTGAAGCTACAGCCTGTGATGTACCTGAACATAAAGTGGCAGTGGCATTACTTGGGCTTTGAATGACCCTTGGATTGTCTCCCCCATCTACAACATTAATGTCATCTTCTAATTCTATGTCCCAAAAATCTTCTCCTATGTAGGAGTCATTGGTTGTTGCAGCTTCTTCATTCGCAGTCTCGTCAATAGCATCGGCTAGAGCCTCAACACCCTCCCTGGTGGCTCGATCTTTACCAAATACATGGCTCAACTCCTCTAGGAAAGGGAAAGGCTTGTTCTTGAGTCCAACAGCCCCCGGGTGACTCTAAAAATGAACAACAAAAATTGTAAACATAGGGAAGACATGAATTCGCATGGTAAAAATTAAAATATTGCAATAACAATACAAATTACCTTCCCCCAATCATTGAAGACAGTAGCATCACATATAATGAATTTTGAGGCATCATTCCAACCAAAACCACTTCCATTTGGGCCCAACATCTCTTGAATGGCATGGTATTGCTTTTTCCACAACTTCACTCTGGACTCAATGTGGGGCGAGCCCTTGATACTACAACCCGGTATCTTCTCATGCATCCACTTCTCAATTTGGAGTACATAGCCACTTCGAAACTAACCATTATCAGCCTTCCATTTGCCAGATTGGGCAAGTCTTGTTAGACATTCAACTAACATGACATCTTGCTCACTATTCCACACATGTCTACTCCCTTGTTTTGCTGCCCTTTTGCCCATTGTCTCAATTGGGTTAATCCTATCAACATTGGTATTTTCAGCCATCTTATGCCAAAAAAAAGGAATAATAATAAAACATTGTTGTTTTATAAAAAATGCAACAGACTTATATAAACCAGTTGCTTTTAAAGGAAGAAGATTTGGACCACACTGGAAATAAAAAGCTGTTTGATCATCAAATTAACTGCTATAAAAGATGAAATAATGCAACAAACTTATAAAATTCCAACAGAAAATCTAATAGGTGATAATGCAAGAAATGGATAACATGTGACTTAATTAGCTCCCAAGAGTGGATCATTGTCAATACTAAATAGCTTACGATGGGGTAGATGGATCTGTAGGATTCTCATGCTTAACCCATTAGCAGATATCTCAAATAACTAGTTCCAGGTATCCGGCTGCATTATTGGCGTCAATCAGAACTTCTACAGTCATGTTATATATAGGAGTGACAAGACAACCATATGGAAATTAAATCTATATATTTTCCTTGTCATATATCATAGAATTCCAGTCATTGGCAAGTATAATTTATAGCAAACCCATCAAAGTCTGTTTAATTGTTGTTAAACAAAGATGACTCTATAAAAGCACAAATATGGGTCAAGTCCTGCATGTTCCACTGAGCAGATTAATAGGAATTGAGTATAATTCAAGTGAATATACCCCCCTTCAAATTTTCTATAAAAAAAAATTCAGATGAAATGAGTTAACTAAGAACCTTCCAAGGCAGCATAAGGGGTTGGAGACATCAAAATTTATTTTCTAGAACCTAATTAAGAGATAAGGGAAGTAGTTACTTCCGAGTAAACTTATACTATCAGTATCACATATATAAAATTAACTATGAATTAGTCTCTACGAACAAAATTAAATTCAATATGCAGATCACACTAGTCAGTCACCAAGCATCACATATATAATTATTCAGCACACTGATACTATCAGTTTTTAGATTCTTATTTCAAGTGTAACAAAACTTCTTGATCTCCTATCATCATAGAGAATCTATTAATTTCTCTAGCTAATAGTGCAGAGATATATATGTGGACAAATCTGTGATGAACATACCACTGCCAAGGAATACAAATTAAGTCACATGTTATGCATTTCTTGCATTATCACCTATTAGATTTTCTGCTGGATTTTTATAAGTCTCTTGCATTATTTCATCCTTTATAGCAGTTGCTTAGATGATCAAACAACTTTTTATTTCCAGTGAAATAAAGGAAACCAGTTGCATTATTTTATAAGTAACTTTTTCCAGTCACTCTACAGGAGTTACTGTTTTATAAAAAATAAGCTTCATTGCAACTTGCAACTCTATGCAGGCCAAACCATCATAAGTACTCCAAAAATAACAGCTTTTTCTTGTCTCCACTCCAAACATTAACACAAATACAACAACTGCGTTCCAATTAACACATAAACTTCATATCATTTCAGATATTAACACAAACTTTTTTTTTCAACTTTTGATATAATTGAACCTCTATTTCCAAAGTGTCTTTATTCATTTCTGTAGGATGCTACACTCAAAGTAAAATTGGAAAAGGTTGAAATCTTGTATAGGAAGCAACATCTGAGAAAAATAATGAAATTGGCCATGAATTAAATGAGAGGAAGGTTGAAAGCTGAATAGATTAGCAAGGCTGAACAGCTAATCACAAACCAAAAATGTTGATCAAAGTCTTTTATGTCAAAAAAAATGCCACACATAAAGAAACAAAGAGTGAAACACATACAACCACATTTCTATTGATTATCCAAGAAACAGTACAAAAGAAAGTAATAGACAAAATATTTAGTATTATACAAAAATTAGTTCCCTAAGTTATGTTGGCCCCTATAATTCTGCCACTGATTAAACATATCAAGTGCCAAAGACAAGCGCCATGTTGTCCAAGCATCAGATGCCTCAACGAAGGTAATTCCATCACCATCTATGTCCTGGCTTACAATGTCTTCTCCAAGTGTTACTTCTAGAGGACCAATAGGCATCTCTCGCCTAACATGGTTGTGTAGCAATGCACAAGAATAAATAATCCTATATTGTGTCTTCATAGGATAATATGGCCTCCCCCTTAAAATGACCCACCTTCCCTTCAATAAACCGAAGCATCTCTCAATGACATTTCTAGCAGAAGAGTGCTTGTAGTTGAAGAACTCCTCAGGTGTGGTGGGTTGACTACCTTGCCTCCAATAAGTGATACCGTTGCCCTCTAAACAGAGTAAGAAACCCTTCTCCGTTTGGGTAACCAACATCACATAAATAATAGTAACCTAAATGAAGGTTAAAGGTTGTTAGTGCTTTAAGAAAACCATATTTGAAGGCTAGCTATGCTAAACATTAATATACCTTGGGGGACTCTTAACCCATTTCTCCTAGAAATTGCATCACGTAACACCCTAGGGTTAGCTGTTGAACCCTCCCAACCTGATAGGATGTAAATAAATTGCATGTCTTGAGAGCGCACACCCAAGACAGTAGTGGTAATCTCATTTTTCCTTGTCCGATATCTGAGCTTCTCAGTTGCACTTGCATTAACTTTGATGTATATTCCATCTAAAGCCTCGAGACAATTCTATAAAAAAAAAGGTTAAATTTAGTATACTGCATTTTTTTAAAAAAGTTATGTAAGGTATAAAATGTAAACTTCAAACAAGTTAATTGTTTTCTTTTACCTTAAACCAGCGCCATGTTTCATTGGTTGAGTTCTCACGAACTGGTTCTGCTTTTTTGAGCAAGACTCCTTAACACTTCAAAATTGCATTTAATACCCCTTTAAAATGTCGACTTATTGTCTCTCCAGATCTAACAAACTCCCTCTTTGTTACTCTAATTTTTTGATCATGTGAAATGATATATAAGAAGAATGCGACAATTTCCTCAATACACATGTTCCTATTATCTACCAGTTTGCCGGCTGTGGTAAGTAAATCACATAGACGATGAAATGCCCGTTGATCCATACGGATACTCTCAACGCAAGCTAGGTCACTCTAAAAAATCAGCCTATACATGTTGACATTTCTGATCATATGCCTACTGGTGCTATAAATAGCAACTCGTGGTCTCTTTCTGCCACGCCTATGTTGTAAGGCAATGACATACATTAATGTAGCTAGTTTATTCACCATATCTACATACACATAAGTTATCGTGGCAATCAATCCCAAATTAACAGGAGAGAAAATGTCCATCTACAAAAAAAGAAAAAAAAACAATGATAAGAAATATGATATGAACATGGTAAATACAAAACTAGGATAGTTTTATACCAAGGAATACAAAACTATATTAAAATCTAAAGATTATGGTGATAATGAGGAAAAAGAAGGAACAAAATGGCCAACTGCATGCCATATGCTAATTATATTCAATGTTTCAGATATAATATGCAAAATCAGATGATAAGAAATAGGCCTGCCTGGAAAGAAGTTATAAGCTCTAGCATAATTTATTTTTAATGTACTATATTTAGGGTCATGACCACAATGAAACCCTGAATTGATGCAGTTCCTTATTTCGTCTAACTTAGAGGTATTATATACATGAATTTTAGTTTTCTTAAAGTCCACTAATGATGGTCTGGACATCATGTGTGTCAAAATATATATGTGATTAAATGTTCTCAAATCTGGCCATTTGGACACTACTCTAGATGGCTTACAGCTTTCTGCTTAAGCAATTTTTTTTTCCATTTGTTATAGAGTCTAGCTCACCCATTGAAATTTAAGTCAGTTTCAGCCACTATCGAACATTGTTTAGTCAGATTTGTCTAACTATTTCCAAATTCTTAATTCTACTTTACAGGCAGTATCTTGGTTGAAGAGTAAGCCCAAGTAACCTAAAAAACTAGAGACATATGATAAAATGTAATTTTGAATAAAAAGTTTCACTGGAACAATAGGATTATGACCTTAAACAGTAAAATTTAGAGAAAACCATAAAATGATTAACTCCATCCATTTGAAAAGAAGTAAGACCATGAATTCTCCATTGATTACACAACTAATAGACAACTTCTGGTTCCATAAATTAAGGCAATAGCCCTATCAATTATAAAGACCATGTATTTTATAATTATATGGTTATACTATTAAAGCATAACAGGTCAGTAATGAAAACAGGAACACATTTTATTAAACATTAAACTATATGCTTTTGAACTCCTAAAATTGGTATAATGCAATATTTATTTATTTATTCATTTACTTATTTGTCATCAGGACTCATCCACTAGCAACACAACACCCAAAAAAAAAGCATAGTAGATATAAGACACAAACATTCAAGTTTGATTTTCCTGAATAAAACTACCGATTGATTCAGACATTATAGTATAGTAAACAGATAATATATAAAACAAACAATAAATTTACCTCACAAATCACAACAAATTGGTAAGAAGCAAAGATCGGCAGTTCTAACAAAGTATAGATGAAAACCTAAACACAACAATTCACAACCATTAAAGAAACTTCAGAAACCCTCAAAAACACGATGAGAAATCATGAAACCCCCAAAAACAAGATGTGAAATCATGAAATCATGAAAAACAAGATGAGAAATCATGAAAACCCCCCAAAACAAGATGACAAATCATGAAAATTCAGAAATCCACCTCGGAGTATCTTTTGGTGAGGACGCTCGGCGACCGCGCGGGTTGGTAGGCGCAGCCTAGGCTACGGCACGACTTGGTGGGCGCAGCCTCGACGCGGCCAATGGCGGTGTGTGGTGGTGGGCCTGACGAAAGGAAAGCGCGGTGGAGAAAGGCTGGTGGTAGACCTGTCCATGGGCCGGGCCGGGCCGGGCCGGGTTCGGGCCTGGCCAAGATTTTAAAAAATTGAATTCGAGCCTATATTTTTTTGTCCAAGGCCCGCCCATATTTGTAAACACCTGACCAAGGCCCGCCCAAATCTGCCCATATTTAGTTTTTAAATAAAAATTTATTAAAAAAATAGAGTTTACATTTTAAAATAAAAATAATTTAATATAAATTAAATCTAAGTGACTTTTGATAGAAAAATTAAATTATACTAGTATTTTACACCTTTAAATTAAGGCATACAAATAAATTGTTCAACTTTATTTTAAATAATTATAAATAATAAATTTATTAATTTTATTTATATATAATTCGGGCCGGGCCGGGCCGTCACCGGGCCTAAACCATCATACCAAGGCCAGGCCCATTTTTTAAACGGGCCTAATTTTTTGTACAAACCCACCCATTTTTTGGGCAGGCTTTCGGACTTGGGCGGGTACCCGGGCCCATGGACAGGTCTAGCTGGTGGATGAGCAGGTTGGTGGAGGCTCGGGTTAGGGCAAATGTCAATGAGAGAGGGGAAGGGCAAAATGGCTTCGAATTTTCAAAATGGATTCCCACTAAGTCGGGAATCCAGAAAGACACCTAGATTCCCACAAATGTGGGAATGTGGGATAAGGTGGTAATGTACATTACCAACTTATTCCCACTGCTACAGTAACCAAACGGGGGAATGTGATGATATTCCCACCACATTCCCAGGAATGTGATCGCATTCCCCCCAACCAAACAACCCCATATGTATGCACTTGTTGTTGGATTTATTCTAAATGTTGCCTTTGTTATTCGCATTATGATTATTGCTTTTTGTGTTATGTCCAGTTAATACCTCTTAGATAACATAATGCGTGGAAGGGACAGACTGGGATGATCCCGACTTAAGGAGGTACCTCCATCTCAGGAGGAGGTAGATATGGAGCAGGAATCGCTTGCTCACTCAGATAATGAAGGACCGCAAATGGCGGGTCCTGATCAGGAAGGAGGAGTACTCCCCATCTTTATGCTTGACTTGATAAGAGAGGTGGTGGGCTTTGTGCGAGAACAAAAGCAACACCGACGATACACACCACCCAAGAACAATAAAGGCATCTTAGGAGAGGTCCGGAGGAGAGTCTCGACTCTATTCGGGGAAGCCACCGACTCTCGGGCAGCAGAATTATGGGTTCGAGAAATGGAGAAGACTTTCGAAGCCTACAGACCACTGAAGCGGACAAAGTAAGAATCGCGGTCTTTCTGCTACAAGGAAGCATCGAAGATTGGTACCAAGGTGAGGTCCGACTCAAAGGTGAACCACTAGATACTTGGGAGCAATTCCGAGCGGCATTCTACGACAAATATCTCTCACCGGGCCAACTTCTGCAATTACAGCAACAGCTCCTCCATCTTATCCATGGAGGGGTGTCGGTCGAACAATATGAGACTGAATTCGACCGGTTGGCAAGGTTTGTACCAGCGTTGATGCCCAATGATGCAATCAGGGCTCGGAGAGCTGAGTACGGCCTTCAGCCAACTCTTAAGGAAATTGTAGCCTAATTTATTTGTACCAGCTACGGGAAGTGGTGGCCAAGGCGAAGTACATCTATGCCGCCCGCCAAAAAGATAACCAAGGACTACCCAGAAAGAGGAGGAGAAGAAGAAGAAGGACAAGTGGTGGAAGATCTGCTGCTGTGAGCTGTCCGGTAACAGTTCCGGGCAGGGGAGGTCCGAGCACAGGTCTCGACCATATAGCAAGTCCTTGGGATCATCTGTAGAATCTGGATGCAGAGGATCCTCGGCCAGTATATTCCAGCAGCTGAAGTGTTTTTAGTTTGGAGGGCTACACAAGAAGACGGAGTGCCTGAGGTTAACAGGGGGCATGTTTTGGGTGTGGCAGCCTTGAGCACCAGGTGACATGGTGCTCGCCAAATCCGGTTAGACAGGGGACCAACCAGGGAACACCGGGAGGACAGTCCTAGGCACAGAGGTCCTCCGTCAGATCGAGACAGTCTACTAGATGCAAGAAGGGAAAGGCGGCCGTGACAGTTCAACCCTCTTCTTTTAGTCAGCCTCCGGTACTGGGGAGGCCAATGACTCATGGGCGTGTCTATACAGTTACCCAAGAGGATGCACAGGCTTCTTAGGAGGTCATCGTAGGTACTATTGTCGTAAACTCTTTCTATACTTGTACCTTATTTGATTCGGGTGCCACATACTCGTTTGTTTCTATACTATTTGTATGGAGGAGCTCACTACCTGTAGTAGAGTTGTTATATAAGTTGTGTAACGCCCGACCGGACCGGGACCTCGCACGTCCAGCGAGGCCGGTGCACTCCAAGTGGAGAGCGGACCCCACTTTCAGTACAAGGCCTAAGTAAACAGTAGCAGATAACAAAATAAATTCAAAAGTTTATTAATCCAATAATAAACAAATACAAATCAGAGTGCTAATGCGGAAAATGAAGTACAAGGGTCCAAAGCCCTAACAAATCCAGGCCCTACATAGGTCCTAAGCCAAGTATCCTCACTCAGAAACAAAAGTCAGGGAGATCCTCCGACCTTAGTAAATATCCCACCCCGACTCTCGCACGACCCCTGAGCTCGAGTCACTCTACTTCTCAGGACCTGAAATGAGAGAGGGGAAAGGTGATGAGCTTTCAAAATGAAAGCCCAGTAAGTACCCTACAAGGAATCTCAAAGATGTGAGCACAATAAAAAGATACATGATGTCACAATCAACTAATCACCAAACAATCAGATCCTAGGAGTCTACCACAAACATCCATAGCAGTGCGACTCTGTCCAGCTGATAGCCCTCGGGCTAAGAATGAGATTCCAAGAACTCATCAAAGATCCCCGGTCGGCCCGACCTGGTAAGCAATGAAAAGCGACCTCAAACTACAAACAATGACCTCGCTGGCGGCGAACACATGCGTTCGGTAGCGCCACCTCTCTCTCATGTCGACATGGTCAGTGCTCGCCCCACTGACTGGCAGGGACAACCAGAGTACTATCCCTCTGGCCAGGAGTGCCGGAACGTCAGGGTGTCCCGTCCCCAACGCTCTCGCAAAATTCGGAGCTCACCTGCTCCACTGAATCCGGGTGGAAGAAGAAACTCAGTTGGCGCACACCTACCCGGCCAGCACACAAGTACTGCGTAGCTCCATGGTCTCATGCCAGACAACATGAGGCTATGCTCAGCGAGCCTGCTCACTCCACTAACGCATACCTACCTAGCTGCACACAAGCACTACGAGCGCCTACAGTCAAGTGTCGGCCCACAGGTGGACATGTCCAAAAGAGCATTCAACAAACAGGTAGTGAAACTTTACACTCCTATCCGGATGGAGCACAGGCTCACGTGTTTCCACGGCCACGTGCTGATCAACGGATCTTCGTGATCAGTTAACATTACCCCTAGCACACCAATCACACACATACCAGGAAAGACATCAAAAAGAATATGTATGTGCATGCATCCAAGAATATCAGGTACCAAACAAAAGACATGCTAACAAATAGAATGCATCAAATAAAGAAACCCCAAACAATGGGTAGGAGCGAGGCAAGAGTAACTTACCTTACTAGCAACTCCAACGGTCAATTCCGCATCTCTCCTGACGCAGCTCAAAACTCCAAGTCAACACCTGAAAACCACATACTAATCTCAAACAATGTACACGTGTCCATGAACGACCAGACCTACGATGCATGTCTACTAATGTTAACAACAACACTAATGCAGAATTCCTGCATCTATCGCGCAGTCCCACAGAACAGCCCATAACTTTTGATCCCGATATCCGTTCAAGTTGATCCAAGACTTATTGGAAAGAGCTCTTCCTCATCTTTCCAACGGTACCTTACATGACACTATCTGATGTTTACACACTACCCAGATTTCAGTTGAAGTGGCCAGCCAGGCAGCATCCATTCTCCAACTCTAATCTCCATTCTTTCACATAAAATCATAAGCATAATCCTCACTCAATTCCTTAATTATCTCAATTACTCAATTAATTAGAACATCACTTTTAAATGAGTCCATCGGCCCGGTCCAAGGCCCACTCAATTAATCTAATATAGAGCCCAACCCAACCATACCTAGCATTAAAATCAACCAACACATACCATTACCACCAACCAACCATTTACATAACTGAACAAATATTAGACCTGCAAAATACCACTTTAGATTCACACAAAGCTAGATGGACCGAGGCCCAACTCAACCATTCAATAACATCTAAAAAACATCACCATCAACTCTCACAATTCACCTATAATCAAGACCATCTCAACTCACAACTAATAAAATCACACACCCTCAACAGAACCCTCAAGGTCCCCAGCAACCACTATAATGAACTTCAACAATATAAGCAAACAATGCTTCTTCCTATCAATGATTAGAATATTCATTCACAGAGAGCACTCCCAATCAAATGAGCATACAAATACACATGATCAAACAATCACCATCTCACATATTATCGGAAAATCAACACCCATGCTCACTCGTCTATAACCTCAAGCATGACACCGCCTAATGAATAGTCCTGATTAGCAACTACCAGCCCTTCTAAGGGCTTCAATCAATCCTATAAAATCATACATGTAAGTGTACAGGGTTCTTCATCCACTCATATTTAGATTCAAGTTCAAAACTCTACTTGACTCCTCTCAGCACCATCTCTATACCACAATAGTTTTGAAGACTTCTTAATGAAAACACATCCAAACCTCCACCAATTATAGACATTTAAACATTACTAAGTTCATCCTCTACTCATCTCCAATCAAATCTTTAGCACACATCTCAACCACAACAAAGCCACATAAAATCATAGGATCACTCCTTAACCCATACCAACAAACACCAGCAACCATAAGACACACTAAAAAGATTCAATACACACATGTGTACCTGCACATCAACACCAACCTCAACAACAAACTCTACAACATCAACAACAAGTCCTCAACAACTCAATCAAAACCTCAAGAACTTATACAAACAAGGTGACAGAACACCTACCAGTCTATGCACCAGCCACCAAAATTCAGCACCTATATTCCTCTCCTACTCAACTAGAAATAACAACAGCTTCATAGTCTTCAAAAGGACCTTTAGACAAATATCAATCTTAACCTCTCTCCTTCTCATGAGATTCAAATCCCAAACAAAACTCAAGACATTAACAAATTTCTCATCAGTCCAACAGCATGGAATAAAGAAAACTCTTATCACACTACATGCATGCAAGATAGGATCTTGTAAACAAACAGATCAAGAACTCTATCAAGACCTCAACAGATATATATATCAATAAATCCTAAGATCACATACACCATCTGAACTCCAAGCCACTCTTATCATTAACCAAAACACCCTCATGCGTACAAGTTTCTCTAACAACATCAAAGAGAGAAGAAACCCACCGGAAACTAGACCTCTGTGAACCCATAAACATGTACGAAAAATTGACGAATGAGAAAAGAGGAGAGTTTACCAAGCGGTAAACTTTCCCTATCGCGACGAGAAAAACTCGATGGTGGCGTACTTGATGGCGGAGCCGGATTTTGTTTATCCCGGCTAAGCTAATCATTCATACAAAAGATTCAAAGACATCTGAGAAAGTACAAGATCCTAAATAAAAATAGAAACCATTCCTTCCCCTTCCTGCAGTGAGACATATATATATAAAACTTATCAAATCATCATACAAAAAGTACAAGATAATAAATTTAGAACACAACAAAACTGATTCCAAACATCTA
Source organism: Dioscorea zingiberensis (assembly GCA_026586065.1). Classification (NCBI taxonomy): domain Eukaryota; kingdom Viridiplantae; phylum Streptophyta; class Magnoliopsida; order Dioscoreales; family Dioscoreaceae; genus Dioscorea; species Dioscorea zingiberensis. The sequence continues at coordinate 42,386,568 of CM048823.1, forward strand.
AGAGATTCATTCACCAAAGAGAGCACAGAGAAACAATAGCATTACCAAGATTCTCAATATTCCTACAAATGGATATATAACCTCAAATACCAGCATATGATTTCAAAAGTCCAGGAATTAGCACACAATAACAAGTATATAATCACTAATGCATCAAATATAAAGATCACAAGATCACACTGTCCATAAGCGTTAAATATATAGTTTGTGTAAAACTTCACCACTACACCATCCATACAAAAGGAAATATATAAATAAACAAAAATTAAGATGTTGAAAAGAGAAGGGAGCTCCCTTCAGTCCAAAAAATTTGGGAAGAACCACAACAGCTTCAAGCCTTCAAGTGAAATACTTCTAATAAATGCTCTAGCACCTGCACATTGGGTATGAAGAGAACATATTAACACTGTTGTTTATTTAAAAACAATTTGCAGGAAAAACTGCATCCTGTCTAAAAAACAAAAAAAAATGTGGTATTCAAAAAATAAAAACTATTCTGTTTTGAGAATTTGGCAGAGCAAAAGCATTGGCAATCAAACATTTAAATACCAACCCATGAGATAAAAATAATTTCATAAAGATATCAAGGCAGACCAAAATAATTTCATAATTTCATAAACACTTACTAATGAAATTGGACTCTTGATTCTTGCTAGACCAAAAGGCATCTATTATAGAATGCGTATGATTGCTTCCGTTATTTCTCTTTCAATGTAGACAACTAATCGAATCGGTCAAATACTCATCTTCCATCTTATTCTGAAGAGTGCTTTTGACATGCTTCATAGGTGAAAATATGTTCTTTACGAAGTTCTTGGTAGAAAGCAGGGAAGAGTTAAAATAAGATGAATCAACCTATCAATCAAATTGTAGGACTACTGCCTTATTTGTTTCTACTAAACCACGACGACATAATTCTGAAATTGTAGACATACTTTGAAACCTCTCATGGCGAACCACATCAAATTGATAATGATCAGTTGACATTTCAAATGATGCATGTCTTGTCTATCAAAATCACCGCATAAAACTTCACCGGCAAGTAAACAAATGCGATTAGGATTGAAGGATTTAAAGTTGTCAGAGGATCTAAGCGATCTTTGAGCATAAGCAATTCCATTTATCTCTTCATTGAATCTACTATGTAACTCTTCTAGCGATGATCAATGCGTAGCATTAAATACGTCCATGTGATAGTGATGATTAAGCTGTAATGTTATCATTACATTTGACATGAACGTCTTGCCCCTTTATGCTTTATTTGCTCATATCAGGTATATCGACATCAAATTTCATGCAAACCGATTTCACATGGTTAAGGAGATAATCAAAACCTTTTGCTCGCAAGGTTTGAAGCAATGATTTTGTTGATGATACTAAATTCATTGCATTCAAAATATCCAATGATTTATGCTGCAATGCCCGACAAAGCATATCTGTAATCCCCAAAATCTTGTGCATAAGATGCAATATGAATATGAAATCAAAGGACTTCATTGCCATCAAGGAACCACTAGCTTCCCCACGAATTGTATTTAAAGATCCTTCATTAACCATACATTCAAACACACTAATACTTGACACCATACATATCTATCAAACTGCAAATGGAATCAAAATGTGAACTCCAACGAGTAGTACCAGCTCGATGCAAAGTACCCATCTGATTAGCCCCTTTACCAGTCTCTCGTTCACCACTAGCTATCCCCCTTTCAATCTCAGTAGCTTGGACAGATCGCAGTTCTGTATGACGCTTAGGAGAAGAAATAATAAGATTGACAATGCATGTCAATTTTGAAAAAAATTGCCATATTGAAATCTCATCTTGATGATTGCAACTAATGCAAGTTGTAAACGATGAGCAAAGCAATGAACATAGTATGCATACTCACAATCATTGCGGAACAAAGCTTGCAATCCATTAAATGCACCACGCATGTTGCTTGCACCATCATATCCCTGACCTCGTAAATCTCGAATGTGCAAATTATGTCGAGTAAGAACTTTTGATATTTTCTTCTTGAGAGTTAAAGAAGTGGTATCTTTAACATGCACAATCTCAAAAAATCTCTCCTGCAAAAAACCTTGAACATCAACAAATCTCAGAACAATTGCCATCTGTTCTTTATTTGATGCATCCTTTGCTTCATCAATCAAAATACAAAACTTGGCATTTCCAACTTCTTCACGGATTTTTTCTCTTACTTTAGTAGCTAGAATATGCAAAATATCTTTTTGGATCATAGGAGACGTATACTTTGCATTTCCTGGAGCGTTCTCTAAGACAACATCATTTATCTCAACATTTAACTTTGCCATCAAACTAATCATCTCAATTAGATTACCACGGTTCTTTGACATTACAGATTCATCATGACCTCTCAAGGCACAGCCCTGTAATGTAAGCCATCGAACACTATCAATGGTAGCCTTAAGGCCTAATCGATTTTTCTTTATTTCTTACGAACTTTGAACATTCATAATTGTATCAATGTGCTGATATATTCTTTAACGCCTCAACATTTTATACGCGACATTATTGTGAGTAGAACCAGGACCTCCCATATGTGACAAGAAAACACATTTGGCCCCATTATTTACTCTCTTCCAACTACTAAAACCATCAACGGTAAATGCAGGATGTAGAGGCTCACGACCTTGAAAAACAAAGCACGGAAAGCAAAATGCAGCATCTTTTGAAATAAAATACTCTAGCCATGGAAATTTTTTGTACCAACTTTCTTGAAATCTTCAATTTTGAACTCCGGTTTTAGTCCTCAGATACTCAGCCAAGATAGGTTGATTTGGTCCCCACTTTATATAAGCACGTCTAACTTCATCTTGATTATAAGCAGGATGTTGCCATATTGGAATACGCAATCTTTGGATCTCGTTCAAGTTCATTCTCATCAAAAGGAATCCTTGGAACTTTTGTTTTGAGGTTGAGGTCCTTGAGGACCTTGAGGTTCAACAAGCTACTTGGGAATCATAGGAACATGAACATCAACACTTGGTTGAGTATTAGAGTCTGATGTTTCTTCTCCATTTTTCTTTTTGAAGAACGAAAAAATTGTTTTTGCTCTTTTTCGTTCTTTATTTTCCATCCTAATAAAGTAGAGAAGGGTTGAAAATTAGAGAAACAAACTAGAGAAACAAATAAACAAGATCACAGAATCACAATGATCTAAATACGGACTCTAAGAAATACAATAAACTCATTAACTTCTCTAAGCATGATCTTTACTTAGAATCTAATACATGTTTCCAAAATTCATAATCACTATGAATACATTTCATTGTTTTAGTTGTACGGCTAATAATACGAGAAAAATACGGAATCTATCAAGTGTTCGGTACTTAGCAAAACTAGGCAAACTACTAGCATGCTCTTTCAAAGTAATCACTTGGAGGCTTAATCATGCACTTAATAATTAATCCAATGCTAATGAATCCATGGCGAATAAACATGGAATTTCTAAAAAAATGAGAATGAGTCTCCCTAATTATAAGCCCGAAATTAATACACACATTGATTTTCAAGACTAATCTCATTCATACAATTCATCAACCCTATACATGCAATTTACCCCCTTAATTCCCATTATATATATACGACCCTAAATCATGGAATCATTCATCTAATTTTGGGGGTTTTCCCCAATCTAGAATTCAGGGGTTTTACTTGAAGACACAAGCTAGGGCTGCCGGTGGGGAGAAAAAGAGAGACGAAGAGCGGCTGGCTGGCTGAGGGTGTCGCCGATCGATTATGCGAGCCGTCGGCACCCGTGAGGAGCTACCTTGAATGCCGGTTTGGATCTGAGCTAGAGAGGGGCGGCGATGCAGCCAGGTAGCAAGGGGGGCGGCGCCGGACAGCAGAGGCGGAGCTCCACAGCTCGCTGGAGTTGGCCTTCGAGGGGCCGGACAACGCCACGGCCGCCTGAGGCCGAGGGGCGCCCGGCGGGAGAGAAAGCTTCGAGGCGGTTCTCCGTCGAGGCGGCAGCCAGTGGAAGCGTCGGCGCGGATCGGCAGAGGCCTTGATCTTGGCGGTGGCCAAGGGGCTCGAGCTTGCCTTGGCGAGGCTGCTTGTAGCGTGGGAGGAGTGAGAATGCAGGGGTGTTATAATGTGTGTTTAAGGTGAAATTTGAAGTGCTAAGGTGGGCTGAATTCTTGAAGAAGCCCGATGTCGGTATGCCAATGACCCGGGGGCCCCAGAGGGAAAAAAAAAAATTTACAATTTTTCACTCCGGGCCTCAGCCCACTGCAGCCAACTAATAGCTCCGCCCTTGCCGCTGCCTCTACGTCAGATCTCCACCCTTCAACAGAAGTTCGAGTTCGCCTAGCTGCAGCGAGATCTCCAGGAACACAGTGGCGGCATCTAGGGTTTGGAGATCAGTTCCTTCTTATAGGCGACGCGTGGGGGATCTCATCGCGTTTATCTCGTTGAGAACGGGATTCAAAATGGGATTTGAACGAGATCTCTACCTTATCTGTTTGTTTCCATACGCGGAGGTGGTCCCCACTTATTAGCACGCACGTTCCCCGACTCCGGCGCACGGCCAAGTGATCCAAGCTCACGTCCGTGAAACCACAACTACTGGATCAATACAAGAAAAGAAAACATGCCAAGTCTAATCCTGGCCCTTTACTCGAAGAGAGAAGGCGTGCGTTTTCTCTTCATACATGGCAACGTGTAAATTTTCAGTTTTTATTTTGTTTGCGTGGCATTTTGCAACTACGTCCCGCCAGCTCTCGGAATTTCACACAGGTCCTCATTCACATATTTTAATAAGAATGCTTTTGCATTTAGGTTTTTAACCATCATCATATCCACATTACATAATTATTTTACTATTCACGTGCGTGGCTTGATTGCACATTTAGTAAAGAGCCCCTCAATTACTTAAAAACTATTCTCAAGTCCCTGACTACATAAAATCTGTGAGATAAAAACAATTTCCTGTTGGGCCCTCCAATTCTTCTTATATTACCAAACAGTCCTCAATGTAACACCCTAATCCCAAATAGGGACACGTGTCACACCAGCCAGCTCAGGTGAGATCCCTGAGCCCAAGGCTGTCCAAAACTGAAATCAGAACCTGCGGAAAGAACTGGAGACAGAGATAATAAAACATAATAAGTCTGGAACTCATCCCAAAAACAAGGAGAGTCATAGCTGATACAAACTCTCTACAGACTACACGTCTGTATCTAGTCTCCAAAAGTAACATAGATATGTCTACAGAGTACACAACAGAAGAAATAACTATGGGACGCCAGAGCCAGCTATGTCATCTGTCTCACCGGATCTAGCTTCTACCCGGACTTTTGTCTATTACCTGCACAAGGTGAGTAAAAAAAAGAGGGACTGAGCTACAGAGCTCAGTGATATGTGACCCCTACTGTCAGGTCAACTAAGACCCGTGCATCTGAAATATAGTCTTGTATATGGAAAGTAATCTCTACTCATATACATGCGGAAAATCTGATGAATCGGGGCGATCTATGCATTATCTTCAGCGATTAGGAAGATCATCTAATGCAATGTCCGAGAAAACCAGAAGTCATCATTCACTAACATGCAGTCTGTGTCTCATGAGATGTCTAGATATGTGAGCGTCTATCGATAAGAATGCAACTCTGTAGGATCAACTTGCTAAGATCTCAGATAAATAGCCGCGAGGTATCCCCCGATCTAGGCTGTGAAGCCGCGAGGTTTCCCCCGATCTAGGTCTTCACTAGTGGTACCGAGCACTCCAGAGAGTCGGAAAAGGGTTTTAAGATAAATTCATTTCTAAAACAAGGTTTTGATGCTAGAAATTCATTTTGAAAACAAGAAAACCTTTCCCCTACTCGGTATCACGTTGGTCTTAGCTCAATGGAGCCGCATCTGCATAGCAAGGATCGTCTAACAGGGAGCAAAGATCGATGCTCACGTCCTATATCTATCTCATGTCTATCTCAATGATCTACAGCTAGTCATATGCAGAAAACATCAATCTACAATAGCTGTAAATAATCGAAAGCATTCTCAAAACCGAGAACAAATCTTAGCCGAGGAACATAAGCTGAAAACACGGCAAAACCCGATCAAAACACGAAAATATACAGTAGTTCCACTCACCTGTAGTCCTAAGTAATCCAAGTCTGTCTAGAACTTCCTGGAGTCCCCGACTTGTTCTTTCCTTTACCTAGTACAAACAATTATATCTAGTAAATACTAATTTATTGGAACACCCATTTCTATTTAATAATATCTTATTCAATCATGGACCCAAGTCTAGTAAGACGAAGGCCCAGTACTCAAGCGTATCACCACATGACAAAGCAGGGAATCCATACCCAGGAATCCTAACATGGTTTAATCATTAATCTCCAATAAGATGTCAAGGAAGCATAGATAGTACTCTATGCATTACACTACACATTTATATCCAATTATTCATAGGCCCGTTTCTTTTACCGGGCTCAAGGCCCATAATAAAGCCCTACTCTTAAAGCTCATCATCAATAATGGAGAGTTTTCATAAAGTTATCTTACCACCTCTAAGGTTATTTATTAGTAATCATAATAATATCCTCTTCACCATTGTAACTAAATTAACACTAGTTCATACTATATGAACTCATCTTGGTTAATTCTCTTCTAAGGGTTCATGGGCTTAAATCCACTTTGCTTGAAGCCTACAAAGTGATTGCTGGGTTGAGTAGGCTTAGCTTTTCAATAACTATTGTCAACAAGTGTAATACAATATGAAACTCTCTTAAAAAGGACCTGTAGCAAATTGATAGACAGATAATGTTAAGTTCCATTATTAACCAAACCCATGGTTATAATTTGGCATTTTGCTAAGCTATTCTATTGGCATCAGTTCTATTCAATTCAACTCTCATCAACCATATCGTCAACTATCAACAGCCATGAATTGGTCTTTCTGAGAAACAAATCTAAACTTGTTACTCTTACACAGGACATTGTAACAGCTCAAGCTAATGGCACCATCCCAGACATCATACATATCTACACACTGAACATCCACCCATGTAATGAAATTCAACAAGAATTCTTATGAGCAAAACATCAACCATGTTGCAAGGCACCTCCACTTAATTCATGTTCCTAGATCAGTTGTCCTTCTAGATATTGTATACTACAATGACATAGCCCTACAACAGTGATTAAATTAACAGCATTAACAACCACCTTAGCACCTTTCAAATAGAATCCCTCCATGATCTTCTATACATGCCCAACACTACTGTCACTCATAGATTTAGTTATCCACTATTAAAGAGATAACAAGATAGTCTCCTTTTAGAAAATCTGTTATTCATTGGCTAAACAGGAGCTTATACACTTAGCATGCAAACCAAACCATAACTGAGCCATTTTGCCACTTGGACAATCCCTCGAACACTTGACAGGCATCAAATAGTTCCAATACAAACACCTCTCTTAAACATCGAACCCCGGTTGTATACATAGCATGACATAAACTAACAACAGCCACAAGAACAGTGGCAATTACAACTGAACATCAAAGCAACAATAACGGCAACTGCATCTAAGCATTACATCAAACACTTGGTGGACAGGACTAAGCTTCACTTCAAAACACTTCTTTGAGACATGGAGTTCCAAATTAATACAACCATACCATGACAATAGCAAAACACAACAATCACAGCAATTTTGTTCTTCGACTTATACATAGCTAATTGTACAAAACTCAAGCAAAACAATCAACTACACACTAAAGCATTTACGAAACTTCGGCACCTTATCTAACATGCATCTACATTTCAATCTAAAGGCGTAATGTAATCTCTTCTCTCTACCTTCTTTGAGCTCCTTGCTCCTCTTGAACGGTTGTGTGTTTGAACAACGCCGTTGGAGACTTCTGAGAGCTGACTGGAGGAGACGATTGCTCCGGCCGGTGACGGGAAGAAGGCCGAGAAAATGGCGAGAAGCTTGCAGGAAACGAGGGAGGTGGCCTTGCTCACAGTGCAGGCGCCGTAATCATGACCGGTGGTAGGCTTTGTCTTCTTTGGAGAACGCAGCCAGGAGTGGCGGACGGGAGGGCGTCGAAGTAGTGCTTTCGGGGAGATGGGCTGCCTTTCACCAAGCCGACTGGCGTCTTGAAGCAGAGGAGGAGCGAGGACAAAGTGCGAGGGCCACACACCTCTGGGGCTGGTGTTCGAACCTCACCGGAAACAAGGGATGGTGGTCGAGAGCTCGCTGGGAGCCAACCAACTCAGAGAGAATCCCCCTTCTGCCCCTTTGCCAGCCCTCTGCACCACCTTTGCGCATCACTGGTAGCAACGTGGCCAAATTCCCTTCTCCTGCGCATGCATCGCGCCACCACCAGCTTCAACGCCACCTCTTCATTTACTTCATCTTTGCCACCTCCTGCTTGCCCATCCCCAGCCTCCTCCTGCCTTCTAGAATGGCGGAGAAACCAAACACTTCAGCCCTCTCCTTCCCTCTCTTCTACTGCCAACTTCAATCCTTCTTCTAACTTTAGGCCCGGCCCATCACCGCTGCAGCCCCTTATCCATTTTAATCAATTCCTAATCTATTACTTGTATAGTTTTTGTGTCACATGCTCATATTAATCCCTCTTTACATTACCCTTTATACCAATTATTTGTCACAAAATACATCAATGGTCTCAAGCCTTGTTATATTAATTCATTAATTGTTGTCACACTCTAAGTTAATAGTGCCCAACCTTAATTATTCATTTTGGTTTTGAATAAAATCCGAGGTAAGGCAATAGTCCAGAACTATTTAATTAATTTAAGTTGTAATCCAACTTTAGATCCCATCTATTATTTAACCCCCGGCATTTATTAATTATTTACCAATATTCACAGGAAAAATCGGGGCGTTACACTCAAAGCCTTTAATTATCACTAATTAAATAATTAATTCATTTAATCCTTCTTTCTCATGAAGTCCAAGAAGCTTCCTCTCTCTCTCTCTTTCTCTCTAACCCTTTTTCTGAAGCAACCATGTAACCCATATTTAGTTAGAAGAAAATCATGAGTCGGGTTTAATTTATTTACACATAGACCCCTTAAACATTATAAGACCATGATTAATTCCTTTTCATGTGGTGTTGAATTCAATCTAATCATTGTCTTAATCATATCATATATTTATATATATAAATACATTTATTCCTATCTAATCATTTGGATATAATCATTTTATCTATCAAACCAACTTTTCATATATACCAATTCAACTTATCTTCATCCATCAATAAACAATTCATTTTAACATTTGAATTCACTATATCCTATCTGATTCTCCTTCATCTTCTAAATATAAAAAAATATATATAATATCCCAATCCCACTATCAGATTATGATTTTATTTTTATTCTTAAAATTACAATTTAATCCTCAATTACCCAATAAACCTAATCATAATTTTAATCCAATAATTCCCTTTACATCCATTTAAATCAATTTATGGGAATCCTTCCAATTTATGAAAAATCCATTTATTCATAATACTTGCTTAAAGAGCAAATATAAATTCCAGACAAGTCCAACCTGGAAAACTCCCCTTATTAAACACATAATCAAAGCAAATATTAACGAAAAATTTAACCCCTAAAATCCTGGATTTCACAAGTTGTGTATCAACACTTCGGTTGGAGCTGCTAGGATAGTGAGCAGGATGACACCGTAATGCACTATCATGATCGAGGGACGCGAGCTGCTAGCAGACCTACTATTGATAGACTTACAGGATTATGATGTGATCCTTGGGATAGATTGGTTGTCGTCCGTGTACACGGTAGTATATTTCTGCAGGAAGAGTGTCCACTTCAGGATCCCAGAGATCGAGGAGTTCACATTTTGTGGAAGCAAGGTCTACGCTCTGGTCAGAGAAATCTCGACAATACAAGCTAAAAACTGCTTGATGATGGATGCATAGGGTACTTGGCCTCGATCTCCAGGGCGAAGGTGAGGACTGGCCTCACTATTGCAGACATCCCGATAGTGGACGCATTTTCGGATGATTTTTCGAAAGATATACCAGGGATATGCCCAGAACGAGAATTGGAGTTCTCTATTGACTTGGCTCCTGGTACAGTTCCAATGTCTAAAGACCCATATGGGATGGCGCCCGCAGAGCTGAGAGAATTAAAGAAGCAACTGGAGGAATTGCTAGAGAAGGATTTCATCCGCTAGAGCATGTCACTTTGGGGAGCTCTGATATTGTTTGTCAAGAAGAATGATGGGTCGCTGAGACTCTGCATTGACTATCGAGAGCTGTATAAGGTGATAATCAAGAACAAGTACCCATTGCCGAGAATTGATGATCTTCTAGATCAGCTGCAAGAAGCTCAAGTATTCTATAAGATTGATTTGAGATCCGGGTACCATCAGGTATGGATTAGAGGGGAGGACATCTCAAAGAGTGCCTTTCAGACTCGATATGGGCACTACGAGTTCCTAGTAATGTCATTTGGGCTTACCAATGCCCCAACAAATTCATGGATCTGATGAATAGGGTGTTCCTGCAGTATCTGGAACGGTTCGAGGTGGTCTTCATTGATGACATATTAATCTACTCACGCAGTCGTAAGGAGCATATGAAGCACTTGAAGATAGTACTAGAGGTCTTGAGGCGACGTCAATTATACAGCATATTCCCCAAGTGTGAGTTTTGGATGGACGGCGTGACTTTCTTGGGACATGTTATCAGGGGTGACAGAGTGTCCGTAGATCCCAAGAAAGTAGAGGCAGTGGTAGATTGGAGGAGACCAACCACCATCAAGGAAATTCAGAGTTTCTTGGGACTGGCCGGGTACAACATGAGGTTTGTAGAAGGCTTCTCCCGATTATCAGCATCCCTAACGAGATTGACCAGAAAGGGAGCTCAGTATGTTTGGATTGATGCATGTGAGAGGAGTTTCCTGGAGCTAAAGCACAGATTGGTATCCGCACCAGTTCTAGCCCTGCCACAGAGTGGATGTGGGTAAACAATCTATAGTGATGCCTGTAAGACAGGCTTGGGGTGTGTTTTGATGCAAAATGGGCGAGTTATCATTTATACTTCTCACCAGCTAAAGCCTTATGAGGAGAACTACCCCGCACAAGATTTGGAGCTTGCAGCGATCGTGTTCGCACTAAAGACTTGGAGATATTTCCTCTGCGGTGTATTGTGTGAGGTGTGCACTGATCACAAGAGCCTAAAGTACATCTTGACACAGAAGGAGTTGAACATGAGACAACGGCGGTGGTTGCAACTGATCAAGGAATATGAGCTGAGCATTCACTACTACCCGGGTAAGGCTAACATGGTGCTAGATGCCTTGAGTAGGAAATCCAACTATGGTATCGCCGTACTATTGACTTCACAGAGATCCTTATTGGAGGAGATGAGACGATTGGAGCTCAAGGTCGTAATACTAGATATGGAAATCAGTATGGCCAGCCTGTGTATACGACCCACTTTGCTGGAGAGGATCCAGGATACCCAGAGGCAAGATCAAAGACTAAATGAGATTTGGAGCAAGATCAAGCAAGGGGTATTGACACAGTTCCGGGTCCATGAGGATGACACACTTAGATTTGGAGATCGAGTATGCATGCCCAATATTCCAGAGCTGAAGAGAGACATAATAGAGGAAGCATACAATTCGAGCTACATGATACATCCCGGAGGCACCAAAATGTACCGGGAGTTGAAAGACCACTTTTGGTGGAATGACATGAAGAAACAGATTGCAAGGTTCATATCACAGTGCCTTACCTGTCAGCCGATAAAAGTAGAGCATCAAAGGCCCGTGGGAAGTTGCATCCCTTGCCCATTCCCAAGTGGAAGTGGGAGCATATTAATATGGATTTTTTGATGGGCTTACCCTATACTCAGAAGGGGTATGAGTCAGTCTGGGTAATAGTTGACCGACTGACTAAGTCAGCACACTTTATATCACTGAGAACGGGTACCACATTGGAACAACTGGCGTTGTTATACATTGATTAGATCGTCTGCGTGCATGAAGTGCCGGTGTCGATCACCTTGGATCGCGACACCCGATTTCTATCTAGGTATAGGAGAGTTTGCACACACCCTTTGGCCCCCGTTTGGCATTTTGTACGACGTTTCACCCCTAGAAAAATGGATAGTTGGAGATTACTATCCAGATCCTAGAGGACATGTTAGGGGTATATGCTTTGGATTTTCCAAATTCTTGGGGAAAACATCGACGCCTAGCCGAGTTCGCCTACAACAATAGTTACAAGGCGACCATTTAGATGACACCTTATGAGGTACTGTACAGGAGGAAGTATCGGTTGCTGATCTGTTGGGGAGATGTAGGCGATCGGAAGCTCAAGAAGCCGGAGTTTATCCAAGATACTGAGGACAAAGTTAGGATGATGTGGGAGAGGCTGAAGACTGCTTAGAGCCACTAGAAGTGTTATGCTGATCGCCGCCACTCTAAGCTGGAGTTCTAGGTTGGTGATGTTGTGTTCTTGAGAGTGTCACCAATGAAAGGAGTTATGAGATTTGGGAAGCATGGGAAGCTCAGCCCATGCTATATTGGAGCCTTCGAGATCTTGGAACTGGTAGGAGCAGTTGCTTACAGATTGGCTCTACCCCCGGACCTATCTCAGGTTCACAATATATTCATGTCTCCATGTTGAGGAGATGCTTCCCCGATTCATCCCACGTGATTCAACATGTCCTTGTGGAAGTACAGGGGGACATGTCTTACGAGGAGCGAACTGTAGAGATTTTGGACTACAAGGAGCATCGGCTGAGGAACCGGGTCATCTCATTCGTCAAGGTGAGGAGAAACCATCACTCTAATTGGGAGGCTACCTAGGAACACGAGGCTGATATGAGGGAGCGTTACCCGGAGTTGTTTGGATTCGACTGATATGAGCTAGAGGATTAATTTCGACGACGAAATTTTTGTAAAAGGGGGGGGGGATTGTAAGATCCACCATGTTTACGATTTGATTAATCCTTAAATATTCCTCTAATTATATTTAATGATTTAATCCCTTGCATAATGGGTTTCTTGTGAGACTTATGAGAAAAGGACCTAGAAGAAATAATCTAGGAATGAAGGGCTATAATGCAAAGTCACCTTTCTCTCCCAGCTAGATGAGAAAGAGAAGAGGGACTTGCATGTTGAGGTAAAATAAGAAGATGGGTATTTGTGCAAAAGGCCATTAAAATCATGCATAGGGATGGCAACCCCCGACCCGATCCGTGGTTTCCGACCCGATCCGCCCCGAATGGGGCGGTTTTTTTTTGGAAGAGCGGGGCACGGGGCGGGGCGGGGCGGGGATTTTTTGTGAGGTGGGCGGGGCGGGGCGGTTTTGGTAAGCACCCTTTTAAAATCCGCCCCGCCCCGCCCCGCTAAAAAAATTACACAAATACCCATATATATATATATATTACCCTAAATATTTTAGGGTTACACCCGATGAGTCCGATCTGATCCTCTGCAGCTCGGCTACTCCAATCTTTCTTGTGGCCTTGACTCAGCTCCAATTTGAGCTTCGCCGAGGGGGCAGAGCAATTCGATTTCAATTTCCTCTCGTTCCTATCCAAACCCAAGGTTATTGCCCCCCGAGAGTTTCCCTAGTTTTGCAGTTCTTCTCAGTTGGTGTAACCCTAATTTCGTCCCCTCTTGCAACTTGATTTGCAGGACTATTATCGGATTCTGGAGGTTGATTTTGAAGCTAGCGACGACGCCATTCGATCCAATTACATCCGCCTGGCGTTGGTTGGTCCTTTAATTTTTTTGATTCGCATGTTCTAAAACCCTAGCCTTTAGGGTTTCTTAGTTGCGCCGCTTGAAGTGTGAGCTTCTTGTATTTTAAATTTTAAGAATTTTTTTAAAAAATCTCTTTGTAGAAACGGCATCCTGATAAGAGGAAAGATGAGGACACTGCAACATCGAGATTTCAAGAGATAAACGAGGCATACAAAGGTAACTGTTCTATGAATTGAGATTTTGATGTTCTCCAGTTAATTCAAAGTAAGTTGGAGATGCACTCTGTTTGTGTATTAATTTGATTTGATTTTTTATTTAGTTATAAATGTGGAGAAGGCACTACAACCACACCACCAGTGTGATTTGATTTTATTTATCCCTTGATTCCCTTCCTCTTCCTTCAATACATTCACAATTTTTTTTTTCCTTGTATTAAAGATTAAAATCTGAACATGGCGGGGCGGGGCGGGGCGGGTCGGGGCGAGAGGAAAAACCGGCGGGGCGGATATGGTATTCAAACCTATGGTATTTGGGCGGGGCGGGGCGGGGCGCGGGGCAGGGAATGTTCAGGCGGGGCGGTTGTGGTAAAGGCCTGCCCCGCCCCCGCCCCGCCCCATTGCCATCCCTAATCATGCATGAGTGTAGTGTCATGTGGCAGCCTATTGGAATTAATAAGTGGGAAGGATGGGGACTAATCAGCAAGTCTTCCATCCTACACCCACTATAGAAAACACGTGGTTATGAATTAAGATGAGATTAAAGGGAGGAATTGGTGCATGGCTGGGAATCAACGACCACAGTTTACTCGTTATTGAAGCAACGACTGAGATTTAAAGCATGGCTCGTGATGGAAGATAACGCATGAGACTCCGAGGGGGGGGGGAGAGGGACGGCATCTTACGACAAGCGATGCGTCATCCATCCATCCATTGATCTGATCCCGATGAACAAACAACCGTCTATCCGGACAGTAAACTGGAACCGAGGCGCTACAGATGGTGTTGTTTTAAAGCTATCTCCCCTCCACTACTGCTGGTTGACGCGAATCCGAAGCCACGCTGTCGAGCTCTATTATCGTCGGGCACAGGTAACGTTACGTCACCTCAGAACGCTATAGCTTCGAAGCCCTCAACCCGTCCCCTCGAAGCATAAGAGGCGAGAGCCCTCTCCTAGATTATCTGCTTCATTTCTAGTGAGATTGAACTGAGAATAAAGTGAGGAGAACCGTCACACTTTGGCGCGAACTTCGGCCCTCTTTAGCGCCGTGTGGAGCACGAGCCCTGCCCACCGGAGTCACCACCAACCAAAGGAGAGAAGAGCTCCAGTGACGGCCGGCTTTCCTGCACCGTCGCAGTCTCTCCATAGTAGGAGGTGTCGTCGAGCCATCGGACCTTTGAACGCCGTGACGGAACGAGGGAATAGTAGATGAGACTAGCACGACTGCCGGAGCCTCGTCTTGGAGCATCGTGAACCATCTTTATTCCAGTGAGCACACGCACCTTTTTTCTGAGAACTATGGTTGTAGCGTAGAACCATGCAAGGCTGCATGCATGATAATTTCATGCTTAAAGCATCAAAGAAGGTGTATAGATTTTGGTTAATGCAAGGGTCGTCAAGTAGTGCAGGGCTTAGTTGTAAAATAGATATGCATGCATACATTGGTGAGTTTGAGCTAGGGAATAAATTATGTAAAAGAAGTGGTACTAGCTATGGGTTTGATTCATGAGAAATGCAAAAGAATGGGACCTGGGCATAGACTTATATATATATGCGTGATTGAATACATGCATGTATGGTTGTTTGTAGGAAGGATTCACCTGTTAAAAGTTAATGTTTACTAGTGATACGTAGATGTTTACGTAGCGTGCTATGAATGATTATGAGATAAATTCTCTTTAAGACTTTTTATAAGTAAACATGAGTATAGGTTGCTGCTTGGTGTTAAGGAAATTATCTCAGAGGGGTTGACCAGAGTGTAAGTTGATGAACTTAGAAGTTAGAAAATAATTGTGAGTTTCATGAATTCATTTAACAATTATTGGGTTAAGTTGCTAATAAGTTTAGTTAAACACTTGTACTAGTGAGTGACCCATGGGTGTCACCCGTGGTATCTGATAAAGGTCTCATTTGTAATTAATAAAAGATAGTGGGCTAATAAGTGTAACTAACATGTTGTGGGCATAATTACATGAGTAATGAGTTAGAATTGGTGAGTGGGCCGCGGGTCATCCCAATCAAACGATTGATTAGTTGGACTAAATTTCTTAATGGATACTGAGCATAAACATTTTTGATCAGATCTCGACATAGAGTAGGAAGGCGTGTTGAGAGAGATTCGTGACTGAGTTGGAGTATCTCCGATCCAGGCAAGTACCACTGCACCCCTTCTCTTAGTGGATATTTGTTGATGTATGTGTCATGCCTCCTTGATGCTTGGATCCATTTTTGTTATATGTGTACTTGTATCGTTGGATGTTTGTAATTCTAAGTTTGTGCACATATCCTTGATTCCTTGATTGATTGCTTGTATACTTGTTATATACCCGCTGAGCATGTTTACTCGTTGACCGACACTTGGTCGTGGAAACACGTGAGCCGGTGCGCTGGTCGAGTGAATGTGCTTTAGTTATCTTGTTGTTAAGGATTCTCCCGATGCAGTACGGATGTTCAGGACCGAGGACACCCTGCTCATCTAGTATTCCTTGTCAGAGGGACGATACATTGGTCATCCCGTATTCCTTGTCAGTGGGACGAAGCACTAACCGTATACGTACATGTTATAGAGGTAGCGCTACCAAGCTGTTGACTAAGTCGATGACGTTTTTAGCTGTGTTTGCCCGAGGAGAAGACTTGTGTGTTGTTGGATCGCTTACCGTGATCAGGCGTATGGTATATTGCTTGAGGTCTGGATTCTCCTCCCACATTGTGATTGGGTGTTCTTGGTTGGACTGAGATCCTTATTTCCTTGACTTGACATGGAGTTCTTGTTCATGTGTGTGTGGGTTTGAGACCCTGTTGGTTGATATCATTACTGGCTTATTTATATTTTATTGGATCATCTCTCCTTGATTCATTTTGTTATTCATAAGGCATGATTTGTTATATATCTAGCGAGTACTTTTTGGGCTTTTCTTACAAAAGCTCACCCACTTGTTGACTCCTTTTTTCAGATCCTAAGGAATAGCCTTCGTGGGACTAGGGAGTTGTGCGTGGATTGCTGGGTGTGATGAGGTTGGCTACCTCTTGTTTTATCATGTTTGAGGACATATTATTATAGGTTCTCTTGTAGGATCTATATACGATGTGACTTGAGGGTTTGTGTACCCTTAGACTTTACTTCCATTGTGTACTCTTTTGTGAGATATATTATGTTGTCTATTTTATTCTACTGTGCATATTTTATGTGTGATTACTGATCATCGAGGTATGTATCCGGCGAGCCCGTCTGTTCTAAATGCTGGCCCGATGCAATGCATGTCCGTGGGCTCGGGATTTTGGGGTCGGGCGTGATAGATTATGGCGGTATCAGAGACAAGCTGATAAATCGTCACCCTAGTTGCCCTAGTGACTTAATCAAATAGGTTTGACTGAGAGTCAGGTTGGGGTAGACTAGTTTGTTATAGGACGAGCTGATTATGTTCTTGTCTAACAGCCGACGATGTCCAACTCAGAGTCTAACGGGGATAGTTCTCATGAAGTGGAGGTCGTTTGGGAGAACTCCGCCTCATTAGGATCAGAGCACCACCTCTAGCCAGGGCTGGATAGATCACCCGATGGTTCCGGGACAGGTCGAGGAGCGGCGGCTGGACCAAGAGCAGCAGCAAGTCCAGGAGTGGTGGCTGGAGCGCAGGATTATTACGGGCTAATGCACCGACTGATTGACCATACGATGGGACTATATCAGATGATGATACGGTGCATGGAGAGGATAGACAGACATGAGGCATTCATAGCACAGCACAGGGAGCAGATGGATGAGCATAGGGTATTTATAGAGCGTTGCGTTTGACAGATGGGTGGAGATAAGATGAGGAGGCCCCTACGTGGGGTTGGAGAAGGTGTCCATAAGCATCAGGGTTTCATAGGCCCCTACATGATCGTTCGGGTTAGTGGTACCATTGAATGTCTGCATTGCTGGAGGCCTTAGGTCCTGAGGAAGTGAGGCCTCCATAATTTCATGAATGAAGGGCGACGATGGGCAGCGGCTGTCCTTCGGGTGCTCTTTGCCTACCCTTGGGGGCATGTCATGCTGTGATAGTGGCAGGGTCTTTGTAGATCATTAGGGTTGTGGGGACCCCGAGCTGCTTGCCTCCGGGGGGGGCTACCTTATTTGATCTTGATCTTCCTTCAAGGGACCTAGGAGGAGGTGACATTGATCTCTCCCCCCTGGGTGGGGGGCCTTGGGGCCTTGAGGATTGTGAGACCTACCTTTCAATCCTCAATAGGGCCCAAGTCAGGTTTTTCATTTGCCACTATAAAGCGTGGTAGCGCTGCTCTTGGATGTCGAACTGGCCAAGGTCGGGATTGACCTCTTTTGGAATGTTCTGGGCGAGACCGGGGTGGGGGTTGATCTCATTTAGCCCATTCTCATTCAATTGGTCCTCCGGTAGTTCATTGGCTCCTGGGGTTGCGCTGTGAGTTATCCTCCTCATGGTATACAAAACTTTTTTGTTCAAAAAGTCCCCACAGATGGTACCAAACTGTTAACCAAAAAACTTGATGGGCCTGGAGCGACTCCCGGTTCAAGTTAACTATTGATATCTCCTTCAGTTGAAGATGGTGTTGAAGGTGTCCTCGTGGATGGTTTACTTGAAAAAGGGGAAAGAACTAATACCGGTGAGAGGAGGGAAGGCCTATATACTCTAGCCTTGCTCCGACGGTCAAGTCAGCCGGAGTTACTGGATAAAGAAAGAGTGGTTAGAGAGGAGTATGTTTGTCTCTTGTTCAGAATTAGCTTACCCCCTGCCTTTCAAGTCTCCCTTCTTTATTCTCTCGGAGTTCTTTGGGAACTGGGCCCCGTCCCATCATCTCTTCGGTGGTCTTGCCCACCATCATGAAGGATGGTCTGGGAGACCCTTTTGTCACTGAGGTGGTAACAGTACTCTGACATGGGAGGTATGGAGGCTCCCTTCTAGATTCGTGTAGCCTTTACGGGCCACATAAGGACCTTGACGTATCGAGACCGGGATTTGGGGTGTAACAATTGTTGAAGTATGGCTCATATTTGCTGCGAGCACAGTGGTAACGATATAGGGGGATGCCGAATAGGGTTGAGGATGCGGGGGCAACGCCCCGCAGTACGGTACGGTATGAAAATGGCAATTTTATAATTTCTGTATATTAGGGTTTAGTATAAATATCTATGATGTAACCTTAATTGTTTACATAGTGAAATTCCGTCATTCACTCCCCTGGATGTAGGCACACTGCCGAACCACGTAAATTCTTGTGTGTTCTTGTTTTTCTTCTTGATTTCTTTGTTTGCTTGCCGCACAATTGACAACAACATTTTATATGTTATTTATGATCAGAATAGAAGTTATCTCTAAAGGTATAAAAATAAATATTTTAGTCATATTCTCTATATAAGTTTATAAATAAATCTCCACTCTATTTAGTTGTAACATAAAAATTAAAAAAAAATTAATAGTCAATTAAAGTAATCAATAAAAATTATAGTTTTTTTTTAATAAAATGAATAAATCATATTTTTTTATTCAGCAAAGAGAGAAAAAGAGGAAGAGAAAAAAAAACCGAAGGGGTTACAAACAGAAATATCTTTTAGTCCCCATCTTTCATGAACCATCCCAGCGCTTTCAAGCAAATAGTTACTTAATTGCAAAGCTTCAGCCATCATCATCCAACCAAATCTTAGTATTCTGAACACTAAACATTGGAGTGTAATTTAAGCAAACATATTTAATTAAGGTTCCCATCTTCCTTTATGCTCCTGTCTTCTAGTTAAGATTAAACTTTGTACTATTAAATGCTAATCAAAATTATAAAATCATCTTTGGCATTCTTCAATAGATCCAGCATGAAAAATTGTGAGATTGAATGGATTTGTGAGCAGTAACAATTAAAGGACATAGATTTGTGTGCATTATATTGCATTGATTCTGATGGCCAGTTCAAGTTATGAAGATCACTGAGTTTACAAATGGTGCTAGTTTTCATGCAACTTAGTTTTAACTTTTTTTTTTTGGGTAATTTTTTACTTACCGAAGAAGTTACCGAAAAATCACCCGAAACCATTGATTTGTGCATCGGGATGCGTGCAGCACGGATCTCGATGCACAATCAATGGTTTCGGGTGATTTTTCGGGATGACTTCTTCGGTAAGTATAGCATCACTCTTTTTTTTTATTTTCCTTAGGAAAAAGCATTATATATTTTTTAAATCATCTTTACTTTAATGTTGAGGTTTTTGAAGGTTGTCGCATATTATGTAATGAAAAATATCATAAATTAAAATATTAGCTGAAGAAATTAATATGTAATATTTTTAACAATAAAATAAGAGATCCTCATTAATTGCATTTTTTAGGATTTAATAGAAGTAATAATATAATAGAACAGTTAAAAGTTTTAATTATATATATTTATATATTATTTATTAATTAACTATATTATTTAGATGGTAATATATTTACATAAATCAAAGATTCACTATTTAAATAACTTTATTTGATAGTATAAAACTCCTCATGTCTCCATAAAAAATATAATTAGCTTGGTCAAGACTTTACAAGGTCATGCATGACCTACAATTAGGTCAAAACCATTAAGACTTGATAAGAGCTTTTCAATGACCTACAAGTATGGCAAAAACACTTCCAAATATTTTTTCCTTTTTTTATAAAAAATATTCACTTATATTTATATAAAAAAATTAAAAAAAAAATAGTGAATTGGGGGTTATCCCCAAGTGGGGATAGGGATAAGTTTTAAAAATTTTGAATTTTTTTGGAGGGAGTTTTTAAACTAAAGGTATTAATGATAAGATGGTGAGGTATCCTTTATATTTTTAAATCTTAATTAAAATTTTTGGTGGGAAAACTTTTTTCATGGGAAATCATGTTGAGGATAACCCCTAACCCCCAACCAAACAATAATGGTTCGCTTTACATTAAATCTAAAAACTTAATAAAATAAAGAAATAGCATTTTACCCTTATAGTCAAAAATCAACTTTATTTTTTTGAAAATACTACTCCAATTATTTTATTTTTTTTATTAATCTAATTTCACTAATTTATAAAAAAACACAATGGTGGTTAAAAAAATATATATATATATATATGACTCTTGATAACAGAGATAAACTCATAAATATTAGTGTGCTTTAAACTGTATATATTCACACTTTTATAAGGTTACAACGCATCCTAGCATATTGCACACCGGGTGACGCCAGGTGAGATAGTGATTATTCTGCAGGGTAGCTATACTCTATGGATCGCCAAAGAAGAACACGAGAAGACACCCACACAAGAGAGAAACTTCTCTTAAATTCAAATCAATTTCATAAAAATAAACTCTAATCTTAAAACTATTCCACAAGCCGGACTAAATAGTTGGAAACCCTAGAATCCTACTATTTTGAAATTTTTTTCAAAAAATAGCAAAAGTTCAAAATTATTCAAACTTGAGATTTAAAACAAGTCAAATAATCAACCAAAATCCTATACTAAATCAAGTTCAAATTACTTCCTAATTTGACAGACAATTTATTATCAAAAATAGCGAAAAAGATCTAAACGATGATTTGGCGGGAAAACAGTGTAATTTGAATTTGAAAAATGATACTAATTGAGCATAGCTTGGGGACCATGGTGTGCGTGCCAAAAAAAGCTTTTTGGATTGGGGTCCTATGCATGATTTCGACACTCATAGCCAAAGTTATGGCTAAACGACTGAAACACATTCATTATCTGGCTCGAATCCTCATGCATTAGTCTCCCCGGGTTGGAAAAAACTCGCCCTCGAGTTCACAATAGCGTTTTTAGAATCCATGAAACAAGGACTCACAGGATCCAATCTTTTGCTCCTTGAGCCATTTATACTCGCCAAAAGGAAATGATCACGAGTCAATACAACCCAAACAACATCACTAACATAAAAAAGTACATGATAATAATAACTGTCAGCCCGAGTCTTGTACTTGGCATTGTTCTCATGTATGGTCAGTTTTACCTGCTCAAGGATACCCTGATGGCGCTTTGCCAGCTCATCAGGCTTATCAAAACCAGCAATAACAATACGATGAATACTCGTAATTCCAAGCTCCACCAAACTTCTATAGGAGAAATCAGGTGCAAGTTGCTTCAAAACCTGAGATCCCCAAGATGGAACTTTTAATGTCACTTCAAAAACAGATGCACCAACAACCACAGAAGCATAATTTGATGGATCTAAAAAGGATAGCTTGCTTTGTTCACCACTTGACATAGCATGAATTAGCCGATTCTTCTCAATGAGTTCATTCTTGAGGTGGCTTTCCAAAAGTTGATCATCAAGACATATATGGGCACTTCCTGGCACTATGGGTGTGTTTGGATTGGCTTTTGGAAAATGGACTATTTTTGAGTTTATTAGAAGGACTTTTGACAAAAAAGGGCTTCTGAGAATAAGTTAAGCGCTACTGTTATTTTTATATTTGGATATGTTAATCCAAAAGTGCTTTTATAATAATAAATGAATAATAAAAATAAATAATAAAAATAGTAATAATGGTATTTTGGTAATTGACACTTTTAAATAGTTAAAAAATGTTTAAGAAGGGTATTTTGGTAATTAACACTTTATAAAACAAACTCTACAAAACAGCTTTTTCAGAAGCACCAAACCAGTAGCTTCTGAAAAAAGTACTTCTTAGGCTTTTTTTAGTGCTTCTGCTTTTTTTAAAAACCCATCCAAATAATTTTCTTTTCCCTAGAAGTGCTTAACTTACTCTAAGCACTTCTGGGGAACAAAAAGCCTATCGAAACAAGGCAAGATATGAGCTGACTGTAAGTTGTGATATTACACCGTATAGTCACAACACCACGAGAAACTGATGCAGCTTGAAGGGGTAGCGGTGTAACACTCGCACAATTCTTAAGTTTACTACCTTGAACCTTAATATTCAAGAGAGCATTGAGTTCATCTTCTAGAGAGGCCAAGAAGTAAGTGTCCAATTTGCAAGGTAATCCACATACAAGAAGCTTCATTTCTACATCTTCATTATATGTCTTGATAGCAGGAAAAGAATCTGGTGCACCTTCAGCTTCATTATCAAGACCTTTATCTGGCGGTTCAATATTGATCTTAGGAGCATCTCTAATTAAATGAGGCTCAAGCTTGTCACTAGAATTTTGACAGTCATCCTTGGACACTACATTCACACAACTGTCATTGTCAATGATCATTTTGCAAACTTTATCTACAACTGTGCAAGTCATGTGAAAAATATTGGTTCTCAACCAATCGTCCTCTGAATCACTCTTGGGAACCAGTAGACTCTTATGAACAACTAGAGTCTCATGACCATCTCCATATAGTACATCGCTAGCTAGTCTCATCATCGTCATACATGGACTCGCCAATCTCCTCCTCGTAATCGTCATGCACGAGTTACCCAATCTCCTCATCATCATCATTATACACGGGCTCGCCAATCTCTTCCTCGTCATTGTCATACACGGGCTCACCAATCTCCACCTCATCATCGTCATACGCGGGCTCATCAATATCCTCCTCATCATTGTCATACACAGACTCACCAATCAACAAATATTTGCCCTATGGTAGTTGTTGGACAGGACGGGAATCTAAAGAATGAACTGGCTGGTTGTTGTGATAGCTCCCGATCACTGGCCTCCTTTTCTGTTATGTGTAAGTGAAGTGAAGGAAGTGACCCTTCATCTTCTTCTTCATCTTCTCCCAATCATTAATCTTGGCCTTGCCCTTCCTATATCGTGAGTGCCGCAACTGCTCCCACCACGTAGATGCTCTGTCTTTGAGTTTGACAACGACCAGTTTCACTTTCACACGATCGGGAACTTTCCTAAAATAAAAAACTACGCTCCACGTTGTTTAACCAATCAATGAATTCCTCGGTCTGTAACGTACTAGAAAATTTGGGTAGATCAACCCGAAAATCGAGGTCTCCATAACGCTCCTCCTACTTACAATGCTCCTGGAATATAGCACAATGGTGTAATGGGTTGACGAAAGTGGAAATAGAATCATGATCAAAGATCTCATGATCCTTGAAATCATACGCCTCGGTATTTGGGATAACTCTACAACTTGCCTCTGCAAATCGATCTGGCATACCGCAACTTAAGTGTACGAATTAAGTAATCAAGTAATAATAGTGGACTCAAAGGTCGGGTTATCGATCCTCAGGGAGATGGAAGTACTAGTACCCATTACTTGTATACTATCTAGTCTATCCGAAATGTGAGTGATTATGCTAAACTTAAACTAAGAAATTACAGACACAAACAAGGGAATCAAATTGTTCTTGAGGTTAAACAATCATAAAAGGGGGATGCTCGGATAACTGAATCCCCCTTGGACTTCTAAGGGATGGATGATACTCTTTATCTTAACACTTGGTTAATTCTTGGCCAAGAGTTCCTATGGTGCTTTCACTCCCTCTCTCGAGGTGAGTTACTAATCCTAGTGCCCTTACCGATGATGTTCTAGGGAACCTAATTCTTGGAAGGATTATAGGAATAATACATCTAAAGGACTCACTCTTCTTAATCCCCGGGTTCCTGGTGTATTCATAATCCTCTTTATTGGAGATGGTCTACACACGGGGAGGCGTTCGCTTCTTCCCCCATATGGACTATGAAAATCCCTCCAAGCTCTCGCAACTTAGAGGGATTCACTTACATTAAAACATCCAATAGACTCAATGAATTCAACCAAACATTCAAGATTAGAGAAATAGCATCAATTAAAACATGTCTTAGGGTTCATCAATCATCCAAGCATCTACAAAATTAAACCTCTATAAAGGAAGGGCAACAATCCAAAGCAAGGATAGAGACAATCAAAGAAAACATAATCAAGAAAACTATTGTCTTCACCATTGGTAGCTTCTTTGATTCCTTCTCCAAGTCTTCCCCTCTTTTTGCTCCAATGGCTTGGTAGTGGAGACCTCCAAGCTCTCCTCAAGACCTCCTCCTCTTAGCCTCCCTAAAAGCTCTCTCAAACCCACATTAGTTGCCCCTTTTATATCCCAGGGTTTTTGGGGCGAGATTTACTGTTTTGCCCCCTTCTAGGCCTGCAGATTTGCTGGAAACTTACGATGTATGGGTCCGTATATGAGCCATATATGAGAACGTATAGCTTCCATGTATGTCCATACGGCCGTATGACAAACCGTATGGATACCTGTATAGCCCATACTGGGTGTTGTACAGCCCCATCGGAGATTACTGGTATGGGCCTCGATTCCCCAGGTCTATACGGCCCGTATAAGAGCCCGTATGCCTGGGTTCTTTCTCCAGAAATGCTTCATTTTGGCCTCGATTACCCTTGAAAAGCTTCGTTTCTCCTATGGCCTTGATATCTTGCCTTGTTTATCAAAATAAACACATTTTAAGTATCGGTGGGCCAAAAATCCTCACAATTACATGTAAAGCACGCAAGAATATGGTATAAAATCATGCTCAAATGAACACTTATCAAAATCCTCAATCATCACCTCCTGAATGCTAAGATCACGGTACTAGACTTCCTCCTTCGGAACCTGCCCATGACAACCATGATCGTGACCACCAGCCATTGAAGCCGATGAGATCTCACCCCGGGAAAATGTTGAGCTCTAGTACTAATTGACACTGGGCAGGATAGTGATTATTCTACGGACTAGCTGCAACCTATAGATCGCCAAGGAAGAACATGAGAAGACACCACACAAGGGATAAACCTCTCTCAAATTCAAATCAATTTCATAAAAAAAAAGTTTAATTTAAAAACTAGTCCACAAGCCGGACAAAATAGCTGGAAACCCTAAAATCCTACTATTTTGGAAATTTTGCCAAAAAAATGGCAAAAGTCCAAAATTATTCAAATTTGAAATTTAAAACTGGCCAAATAATCAACCAAAATCCTAAACTAAATCAGGTTCAAATTACTTCCTAATTTGACAGACGATTTATTATCCAAAATAGCGAAAAGATCTGAACGGTGATTTGTTGGGAAAACAGAGTAATTTGAGTTTGAAAATGACACCCATCGAACGTAGCTTGGTAACCATGGTGTGCACGCCAAAAAGAGCTTTTCGGATTGAGGTCATATGCGCGATTCTGATACTCGTAACCAAAGTTATGGCCAAACGACTGAAACACATCATTTGGCTTGGATCATCCTACATCACCTGGCTAGGTAGCTTTAGTTTGATTCCACCATTGGAAAGAATCAAGTTCCATTAAGGGGCTCACTCCTTCGGGCTCTTATTCAAATTTAGTCAATTCAAACAAGTTTGGAAGCAAACATCGATCTTGAGTGTAGTCCCTAAGGAGATATCTGACCTCCTTAGGCCATCTTCGATATGCCACTGCATGTTTACTAAGATTATCATATATTATTAATTTTTCATAACAGTCTCCCCATATCCCAGAGTGGAGCTATAGTTGTGTTTGGCTTATTCTTCTGTACATCTTGTTGTATCCTCGTATTTCATTTTGCCTTTCCTTTTTTGAGAAGTTACGGAATAGAGATTGCACCTATTGTGCATGTGCCTTGAAGTCCATTACCGGGTTTTCGACAAGGTTGCACTATAGCAAGTTACCAGGGTATTTTTAGGATTACAATTTTAGCGTGATGGTTGTGACAAAGATTATTTTACAACTCAGGTTTTCTTTTTTAATAAAAAATTTGATCGCCTCTATGCATATTAACGAAATTATACATCTATTTTCTACAATACTCCTTGTCCTTCCTCTTAATACACAATTAAGTTAACCAAACACTCAATGCCTAAAATATACACTTTTTGTCAATAATACTCATACCCTAGAATTCCCCAAAGATGTACACCGGAATCCAAATTAAATATCCTGCACTATTTCTCCGATAAAAATCTCCAAAAAAAATTATAATGAGTAAAAAGTAAGTACAAACAGAGATTAGAACCAATTCTTTAACCCCCACTTCACATGACCTTGGTTTACTAAAATCACCTCTCCCACATGCTTCCTTAACTCCTCCCATTCCTCAATGACTTAAACAACCCCCATCTCTTATTAGCAATTAATTTCCCTCCACCGACTTCACTTAATTAAACCCTCATTGACTTCCATCTCTATAAAAACACCCACTTTCACTTCTTACAACCCAAACTCATTCACTTATTTGTGTCTGTCTTGTATTTGTGTTTGTGTTTCTTCACTGCTGTGCTTGCTACTTACTAAGTTAGCAAGTTTAGTAAAAAGAAGAAACATGAGAACAGTAGTACTGCATGAGTTTCATCTTGTTATAGTTTTGTTGATATCTTGCATGGCAGTGATTCATGCTGATCTCTATGGGAACCCTCCACCACCTCCGGCGGAGCCGAGTTTAGCGCCTCCACCGCCGTTCAAGGTGGCTGGAAAACAGTTCCCACCAGAAACAACAACATGCAATGATCCAAGGACTGCATGCTTTGGCAAGACACTGCAATGTCCTGACCAGTGCCCAGAGCTCAGACCTGCTGATCCTAAGGCCAAG
The DNA here is from genome assembly GCA_026586065.1 of Dioscorea zingiberensis. Classification (NCBI taxonomy): domain Eukaryota; kingdom Viridiplantae; phylum Streptophyta; class Magnoliopsida; order Dioscoreales; family Dioscoreaceae; genus Dioscorea; species Dioscorea zingiberensis. The sequence goes on from CM048823.1 coordinate 42,414,032, forward strand.
GCATGCTTCATTGACTGCAATAGACCCAGTTGTGAAACTGGCACCTGCAGGGGTAAGTCTATCTGTCCAATAACCTTTTAATCTTATTTACAACCTCCTATATATATTAAATAAACATTGTTATTGGCTTACAGTTATAATATTAAGAGTTTTTTATTTACCATCCCTTTGAAAGTAAAAAAATCATTTATTACCCCCTTATTTTTCAATAATATTCCATAACCCTATGTTTTATTTTTATTTTACTTGCTACTCCTGGATCAAGCTCTTATATTACAATATATATAAAATGATCATTTTGATCTTATATATAGGATAATCTCTTCTTTCCTTTTTTTTTTAAAAAAAAACATATCATTAAAAATTAAATAAAAATGATTAATTCCATATTTTTATTTTTTTAATAAATTAAACATAAATTTATTTGTAGCCCTATTAATTAAATCATAATTTACTTATAACCTCTTTCAAAATATTTTTAATTACTTATATTAGTTAAAAATACATATCAAGCATAAGAAAATGGTTTTTTGTCTTTTACATAGTTTTTTAAATGATTTTAAAAAAATATATATATTTAAGGTTTTTGGTTCACAAAACAAACTCTGAAACTCAAATGTTATGGAATATATTGAAAAATAAGACGATAAGAAATATCTATGCTATTTTTCAAGTGTGGCAGGTAAAAACCCCTAATATAAAAATTTAAATTTTATTTTTAATATATTTTTAGAATTATTATTCAATTTTTTTAACAATTTATAATCTAAAACATTTACTTTCATTCCATTTTTTTCTAATTATAATAATAAAATATAAAATAACTAAGTTTTGCGTCTAACCTTAACCGATCGATCGCTGCAGCACGGAAGCCAAACTGTGAAGGCAACGGCGCGGCATGCTACGACCCGAGATTCGTCGGCGGAGACGGCATCATGTTCTATTTCCACGGCAAAGCCAACCACCACTTCGTCCTCGTCTCCGACCCCAACCTCCAAATCAACGCCCGCTTCATCGGCCTCCGCCCCGCCGGCCGCTCCCGCGACTTCACCTGGATCCAATCCCTCGGCCTCCTCTTCTCCTCCCACTCCCTCACCCTCTCCGCCATCCCCGTCCCCTCTTGGGACACCACCCTCGACCACCTCTCCTTCACCTATGATTCCACCCCCTTCTCAATCGACGAAGGCTATCTCTCTTCCTGGACCTCCCTTTCCGGCGATCTCACCATCGAGCGCACCGCCATGGTGAACAGCGTCACCGTGACCTTGAGAGATCTGGTTGAGATCATGGTCACCGTGGTGCCGGTGACGAAAGAGGATGATCGGATCCACAAGTACCAGATCCCGGCGGACGATTGCTTTGCCCATCTGGAAGTCCAGTTCAAGTTCTTGAAGCTGTCGGAGAGAGTGGAGGGAGTGCTCGGCCAGACGTACCGGCCGGACTTTGAGAATCCGGTGAAGAGAGGCGTGTTGATGCCGGTGATGAGCGGCGAGGAAAGGTATGTTACTGAATCTCTAGTCTCGCCCAAGTGCAAGCGCTGCATCTTCTCGCCGGAGATTGATGATGGGGTGGTGGAGAGGGGGGTTGGAGTGCTTCCGGCCATGGATTGTACCAGTGAGCTCAGCAATGGATATGGTGTTGTTTGTCGCCGGTGAGAGGAGAGAGTGTTGGGATCTGGGGGAATAAAAGTATAAGATTAGTAATGATGGCTTTGTATTGTTTTGGAGAAGAGAAGTGTGATTTATTTTCAGAATAAGTTAAATGTATGGGTTTTTTTTTTATATGGGGTTATTATAGTTATTATTTACATAATATATATATATATATATATATTTAGGATGATTTGTTTAGGGGTTTATGGTGGGGGACTTGTTGTTTACTTAAACTGTTTTTTTTTAATCATAAAATTTAGTAGTGCTTTGAGTCATTAATGATGTGTTTGTGTTTTGTTGATTTGATTTTGAGCTTATTTATTTAACTCATTTTGGTTGCCCTTCATGTTCAGTTTTAAATATATATAGATATATTAAAAATTCATAAGTAATAAATTAGAGGTATAAAATGAAGAAGCATCTGGGCTCTTAACCTATAATTTGTTGGAAATAAAATGGTTGGGCCTTGGCCAAGCCGAGTTCATCCAGAGAAAGCTTCATTTTTAGTCCAACGGGCAAATTGATGACTGTTGGACTGAAATTCCAGAAAACCTGTTCACTTGCACAACCATCTTCTATCCCACAACCTTGTTCTTTCACTACTGGTTTCTTCACGGTTGATTTTCATCTTCAATTAGACAATATTGAAACTCTTACTCTCCGAGAGACGTGCTAGGAAATGAGGATGTTAAGATGGATGAGTGGTCATACAAGATTGGACAAGATTAGAAATGAAACGTGTCCAAGCGGAAGGTGCGTATGTTACTTGCACCAATTGAAGATAAAATCTGAGAGGCGTTTAAGATGATTTGGACCGCGTCTGTAGAGACGGCCAGTGCTCCAGTTCGAAAATGTGATAGTTTAGTTGTAGAAGGTAAGAAGAGGGGTAGAGGTAGGCCTAGGATTACGTGGAGAGAGGTGATGTCTAAGGACCTACTTATGTTAGATATTGAGCCGGATCTTGCTTTCAACAGAGCGACATGGAGACAAAGAATTCATATGGCCGACCCCGCCTAGTATAGGATTACCGATAAGTCGACTAAAAGGTTTTCCTTCATTAGCTTAGCTTTGTTTGTAGGGATATTGTTCTGCTTCTAACATCCCAATCTCTCATAGAAATTATCTGTTGTTATTATTATTTATTTATGTATTTTTATTTTTTATTTTATTTCAATTTATTTCATTTCATTTTATTTTATTTTTATTTCATATTTGAGAGCGGACGTAGAAAGCAGGAGAATCCAGTATAAGCCAGGCCATCTAGTATGGGCTTGAGGCTTAGTTGTTGTTGTTGTTGTTGTTGTTGTATTGACCGAAAGATCGTTGCTCGAGCACACCACTTTTCTCAAACTTGGCGTTTCTAACTCTTCATTTGATTACACTGATTTAATGTATAGATTAGATTAATTATTTGAATCATTTACAGCATGTTTTGTTGAAAATTTGGGATTAGTGTTAAAAATACTTTAAAAATTGAATTGAGAAAGGGAAAAAAAAGGGGAGGAAATTGTTTTCAAACCAAAAGGCCTTCCAAATGATTTTATTTCCATAAACATAAAAAAATTTGTGAGCATGCTTCTACACATCAAATTAGTTGATTATTTTCATATATAATTATTAAATTATTAAATTACAATAACTACTAAACCTTAATCTTATACTAGATGGTGTGCGTAGCCAATCCCAAGCCTGAAAAAAGAGTTGCAATATGTGACAACCAGCATAAAAATCTACAAACACCTATGATATAAATTATTAAATTATTATAAAAAAATAATAATATATCTTAAAAGTTAAATCAAATTACTTAGGGCCCGTTTGGTATGCCCATTTTCCGCGTTTTACCGTGGATTTTTTATGCGTTTTTCATTTTACGCCAAAAGCAGCGGAAAACGAAAACGCGTAATGGGACCGCTTTTACTACGGAAAAGTAGGAAAAGCGGAAAAGTAGGTGAAAAAGCGAAAATGGGAAAAGCAAAAAAATGCGTTTTGAGTTTGGAAAACGATTGGAAAAGGCGGTGGCATTGTTGTAAATAAACCAAACTTAAAAATTAATTATAAAAATATATAAAATATCATGTTTATCATTTTTTTATTTTTTAAAATAGATTTTCTTTAACTTTTGTTATTGTAAAAATATATAAATATCATGTTTGTTATTTTTTTATTTTTTAAAATATATTTTGAACTTTTGTTATTATATAAATATATAAAAATATCATGTTTGTTATTTTTATATTTTAAACTTTATAAAAATATCATGTTTATCATTTTTTTATTTCTTAAAATATATTTTTTAAAATTTTATAAAATATATAAAAAATATTATGTTTGTTATTTTATATTTTAAACTTTATAAAAATATCATGTTTGTCTTTATTTTATATTTTGAACTTTATAAAAATATCATGTTTGTCATTTTTTTATTTCTAAAAATATATTTTTTAAACTTTATTTATTATATATAAAATATATATAAATATTATGTTTGTTATTTTTATATTTTGAACTTTATAAAATTATCATGTTTGTCATTATTTTATATTTTGAACTTTATAAAAATGTCATGTTTGTCATTTGTTATTTTTTATATTTTGAACTTTTGTTATTACAATTATTATGTTGATTTATAGTTCTATTTTACATTTATTATATTGTTTTACAATAGTTAAAAAAACTGTTTATACATATTTGATAAAATCAACAGAAAACATACTACACAGTTTTCTATTAAACCAAACAGTTTTTCCATTTTCTGTTTCTGAAAACAGTTTCCAACAAAACAACTTTTCCATTTTCCAGTTTTTGTGTTTTTCATTTTCCACGTTTTCCATTTTCTGCGTTTTCCAGCTTTTCAGAAAATAGAAAATGGAAAACAAACCAAACGGGCCCTTAAAAATTTAAAGATAAACCTTCAAAATGAAAATAGAAGAAAAAGCACAAGAAAGAATGAGAAACAGCAAGCATCCACAGATAAACTTTATATCATCAAATTCTTGCTTGCTTATGAATGAAACCAACCACATTTCCTTTCTTTTATATTGCCAAAACGAATGTATAAAAGCTAATAAGAGTATCAGCATTACAACAACACTAGAAGCAATCTATTCACTACCTTTGAAGATTTCATGTACCTACTTGGGAACTAAATCTGCTGAGCCGCCAAAACACCAGAGAAAAAAAACACCATTTTCCTCCGATTTCTCTCAAATCAGAATGCTTAGTCATCGCCTGAATCTGGATCAGAATCATCCATCTCTGGTGGGTTAATAGAATGTGGCGGATCAAAATCTTCAGCACCAGCCATTTTATTGAGTGAATCAACATCACTTGTTTCAGATAGAGTATGAATCCGGAGTTTTTCTGCATCCTCACTGTGAACAAGCAAGAGGTAGAAATAAGAATCAAGATATGTTTGTGTGATGACAGATATTTAAGAGTTGATGAAGGCCTACTCTGTTACTCCAAATATCTCTTTGATAATTAACGAGCTGTCTCTTGAGCAGAACTCCGGTAGCTGTTCAAAGTGCATTTAAAAATCTGTTGTGAGAACACGATGACAAAACTGATGGTTGTGGATGCTAACAATTTATCTTCAACTTCTTGTCAGATAAATTTGACAGAGGGATATCCATACAGCCGACCACATCTAGTATGGGAATAAGGCTTAGTAGTTGTTGTTGTTCTTGTTAGATAAACAATGAACAGCTTTTGTTTTAATTTGCTACTACATGCATTTTATGACCAAGATAATAATCTAATGCCAAAAAACAACAGCAACTGGGCTTATCCTGGAAACCTAGAAAAGGGAAGAGCATTAAAAAAAAAAAAAATGGTAATGTATCCATCAATAAAAGATTTGGAGCTTATTAGAGTTGATGGAAACCTAAAAGGTGGATCACATGAACTAGATGGTTTTGTCTTTTTGTATCTAGCTAAAAATAGGTACAAAAATGCTACGAATTTGCAAGAAAAATAGGGGTGAAAACCCAAAATAGATGTGAATATCCTGCCAGTCCACAAGTAGTCATTTTCCAGCCAAAAGGCAGAATTTATTTCTGCTTCCAGCTTTTTCGTTCCCAGACTGAATCAATTGAATTTACTTAAAAAAAAGAAAAATGATTCTTAATACAGTATTAAAAAATTGATTCTCAATGGAGTAAAATTTGTGTTACCTCAGAGAGATAGAAAACTTTCCCAAATAGAACTTGCACAGCAAGCTTTCGTTTAAAACCCTTCTCAGTGAATCCAGACAAATCCATTACAACTGGACCTGAAAGATTGCCAAATTGATAGGAATTGAAATCCTGAATGTGGAAGGATAAACATAACTAACAGGCCTAATTCCATGGCAACATATGTTGTGATCGCACATCCATAAGTATACTGTCCTTAACACACCTCACCTACTCTTATTTCAGAGTCAATCCTAGCTCTGCACATTTATAGAACAAATTTAGCAAGATTAAAATGTTTCCCCAACTAGTAATTCAAGATGTCAAACAATAATTCAAACAAAAGCTCCAGTGTAGAAAAATAAGCCAGATGATGAACTATAACAGTCAAATTTTAAGCTATTCCTACCTTTCTCTCTTAATAATTGTTCATACTTATTCATTGTTGACATATAGTAAAAAAAAAAAAATTTAAAAAGATATATACCACTCTTCCAAAGATCCATATTTTCATAACAGAGGAATTAGATGAGCTGGGCATTTGTTCATATATCCACACAACACCCACCTCCATTTTGCCATACCATATTGAGATCATCAAAGCAGACAGGCGGTTACAAAGAAAATAATTGCACCACAGAAAATAATAAAGTAGTAAAGATCACCTTTCTCCTTAACAATTCGCCTTGAAATCTCATTTAAAACATCAGCAACTTGGGAATCTTCTAGCATTGATGCCTTTCTGAGACGTAGAAGATCTACAACCAAGCCTGGGTTGAAGGGCTTCTCATTCAATGCATACCGAATATATTTCCTCAAAACCTCATCCATGCTGAAGCCTGTCTGAAAACAAAAGGAGAATGGCATCAAACACCATGTTGGAGGTAAGAAAACTCACGAATCTCCATCATTTTAAAAAAAAGAAAAAAAATCAAAAAGATGGGATATGTCATAAACCCTGAAGCTGGAACAACAAAATCAATGAACTAGGTGTGTAACACTTAAGATTGATAAAGAGGTGAAAACTAGTCCAATTGCCATCAAAGATCGGAATCAAGTTGAAGAAAGAAAAGTTTTGCAGCATTGAATTTGATCAGCATGAACTTCTCAAACAGAATTGCTCATGAGCCTATAGTAAACAGTAAGTACTTCGTTTTAAAGTTGTAATTCAATATAGTTAAGGCGCATGTAGTTTAATAATCTCACATTAAGCATTGAAAGTTAATAATCACAATGGCATTAGATTCTTAGGGCTAGCACTGCCATGTTTCTACACAATAAGCATCCTCATAAAGTAAACGGCAATGAATTTGGATATTTCTAATGCCTGATAACCTACGATTTGTTTGACACAGACATGGATGATATCATTACACACCACAAGTGAATTTAAAAATCAAGATACGACAACATAGAGACATATTATTTGAATTCTCCATTTGTGTGATGACCAAATGATATTTTAAATTCATTCACAATAATGTATTAACATAAAACCTTTAGAAATAAATTCATTCCAAACGATTCTGTTGAAGCAATCTAAAGACAAAATAGAATTTGCTCTTTTAAGAAGTTTCTGACTGGTTTAGTAACTGATGTACTCTCCTAGTTATACATTTCAAGATTTAGATCTAGATTTCTAGAATCATTTACAAACATAAGTATGCACTTAATGAATGATCCATATTTAGTTCTTTATTTTTCAAAGAATCACACAAAAACTTAATTAAAAGAGCTCATATGAGGGGAGATGAGGGTCAGCATCAATACACATTAACACACATGAACTAGGCAATCAAATGGAAGGAGAAATGTTACCCAAATCAAAGTTGATCGCACAAGCATTGTACTTGCATATTGGAGATGTTGAGTGACTACAGAATTTTACTCTCCTGTCTTAATTGCCAGCATGGTCTACCTTAACACACTATTTTACTTAATAAATTGGGGTCTGCCCTCAATTATCCCAAAAAAATAAAAAACAAAGTTGGAATGCTTCCGAACAAACCTCATCAAGGAAGTAATGGTTAGCATTATGTTGCACATGTATACACATAAACAATCTTTTTTGTACAATGGATATAAGTTATATCTGATCAAAAATGCTCAATAAACACCATAGTAGCTACTATATAAATGGCGTAACAATACCTTTTTCAAGAAAACAAAAGACAAGGTCTTCCAACTGAAAACAAATGTGATAGTGCCTAAATTGCTACACTAGATTGCGCCCCTGACCACAAATCAAATGGCTTAATTGTGTCTCCTTTTATCGAAATAAAGTCACAGCCAAACAAGTATTTATGAACTTAATATTTCAATGCATTCTCCAAAGGTTTAGACCAAAGAAAACTTTTAAATGCAACAAAGGGCAATACAAAATTATTTTCAAAATAACTCTTGCTTGTTGTCAATTTAGTAGTAATACATATATGTTGGTTCCAACCATTTCTATATTGGTTAATCTGCCAAGTTCTTTGCAATGTAGTCATAGGATTTGAATGATTGTAGTTATGAGAGGTTATGAGTGTTGGTATCTCACACATCAGCTTCGAAAGCAGATACATTGCAAATCAAAAACTTCTTGTACAAAAAGCATGCACATGGTTTTCTACTTTCAAATACTCAAGCTTGGAATCATGTTATTTCCAACCTAATCGGTTCAAATATTTGAGCCTATGTGAAATTCAAAAATCTTTATCCAGCCCAATAAACTGGAATTTCAGCATGTACTAAAATGACGTAAAATCTTAATATCCATGGCTTTCCTTTGTTGAAGCTCATAACAAACTCAAAAGAAACCAATTTGCCAAAAGAAAGTGACATCATTTTACTCAGCAAGGCCTGTAAGTTTAGTAGCTCCAGAGACTTGCCCACAGTTACCATGGAACAAACTAAAGGATTTAGTTTGAGCATCAAACTACCAGAAAATAACAAGTCAAAAAAAGAATAATTTAGGTCCAAACTTCTCCAAAATCAAATAATAAATCCAGTGAACATTCAATAAAAAAATAACAGCAATCAAAAGTTGTCAAGGCACTAAAACTACAACAAATGATCAAGTAAGTAATACCATCAGAAATGAAAACATAATCAATGCTATTAAAAGAAATTCAAAAAGTTCAGATCCATAACAAGTATCAGAACAATCTAAAATAAGCACCTTTTGAGCAAGGCTCACGAGCTCCTGATGTGTTACACCACTCTCTCCCTTCAAAACTAGCTCATCTATCGCCTTCACTAAATCAGCGTTCTTGTTCACCTTGAAACACAATTCCAGTCATCAACAACTCAGAATTAAGATAAAAAAAAGAAATTCATAAGCATCACATTAGTGCATACCAGTCTCTTGCGCTTTGCTTTGGGGGAAGTGAACTTCTTGACAGTCTTCACAAAGGCAATAACAAATGTTAGGCCAAGATACGCCAGAGGCACGGCGAGAAGCCATGGGAGAGGGCTCTGCCCAACTCTCGGGCCAGGGATGGCCTGGGTCACAGTCCCAGTGAACTCCACCAAGTCCATGGCTTTCTCCTGGATCCAAGGCAACTCCTCCTCCACTTCCTCGTACTTCTCTGCGCTCTGATCGGATTGTTTAGGGTTCTTGGATTGTTCTTGTGGGGTTCTGGCGCTGGCTTTGGGGATGAAAGCTGGGAGTCTATGGCCGCAAGGTGTGAGACGAAGGGAGACGGAGAGAGGGCGGAGAGGGTGCGCGGCGAGGCGGGCATTGGAGCTGGTAAGGAGAGGGCGGAGGAGAAGGGCGGAGGCCGAAGCCATGGCGAGAGGATGAGTGGGAGTTCCTAGGGTTTATCGTTTAACTTCCAAATTCCCGAGTTCCAGCTATAAAAATTGGGAGGGATGAGACAGCATTTCATTTTATTTTTTTTTATTGGATTATATTCATGTCTTCCATAAAATTTAGGACACTAAAAAATAATCCAAAAACTCTAGAAAAATTATTATTTTGATTATTTTAATTTTTTTAATTATAATTTGTGTTACAAAGGCTAAATCTAGCAGATTGCCTGATTAAAAGGGTATTGAGATCATTGATAGTTGATGCGTCAAGGGGAATGGAGTTGAACCCAGAAAGGTTAATAATAATAGTAATCCTACTTCTTTGAATAGATATCCCAAGATAGAAGTTTTAAGAGAAGTTATCTAATTGATTGGTTGTGTAACGCCCTAAAAATTTTCATGATTTAAATAATTAATTTCTGGAGAAAACCATGGGATTAATTAACACATAAATTCGGTTAAATTAGTTTAACAAACTAAATTTAATAAAATCAGGAAATTATGAAACTAAAGTCCGAACTCGTAACCAATTGGGCCGAGAAGGCCGTATTGGGCCAGGCCAAATTGGACATGGAATAGTCGGAGATGGATTAGAGAGATTAATTACGGTTGAGTAATTAGAGGACCTAATAAGAGTTAGTTAATATCAACTAATTGGTCGGGAATACGAGACAAAAATACGAGTCCTGATAAAGTAGGATTGACAGGTCAAAGCCAGAAGGCCAGGGATCTCGGTGGGGCGTAGATGCGACCCGTGATGTTCTGATGGGATTACGTGACCACTTAGAAAGACACAGAGAATAAATTAATTATTAAATAATAAAATATTAAATTAATTATGATGATCGGCAAAATGCGGATCGGTCGGACTAAAGGATTCGCCCGTGATTCTTATGAGTTATGGGGTGTCATGTGAGATATTTTAATATTTTAAAATTTAAAATCCAATTCTTTTATAAGAGAAAGGATGAGAGAGTATTGAGCTCTCTCTCCATCACTTTCCCCTTCTACCTTCTCTCCCCTCTCTGTCGTCCCTGACTCGCTTGGCAGCGCTAGCCCTAGGCGGCAGCCAGCCCAGGCGGTTGTTTCCCCGCCCCCTTCTCCACGGCCAAGCTTTCCGTGGCCGTGAACCGACCACGTCGCTGAGCTCCACGCTGTAGACTTGACAGACGGTGCATGTAAGCTCTTTCTCCGGCCGGGACGATAGCGACTCGTGAGCTCCCGAGCACCTGCAGCACCATCACTAGCCAGCACCACTCCGACCACCATTTCCCCTGTTCAGATCCGGCAAGGAAACCCCAAGATCGAACTTCAAAACCCTTGACAAGGGAAGGGCAAGGATCAAGTCACTGCTGCCGAAGAGCCCGACCAATCCTAGGGATCTACAATATTAAGGTGAGGGAACACTACTGTAAAGTTTCGTATTTTAATTGTATTTTGGATTGTATTGAATTTTGAAGATTTCATGTTAGGAACTCGTATGATGATCATGAAATGTTTGTAGTTTTCAAGCATGCTTTATATTGATCTTTGAGACTTCATGTTATGAAATAGTTATGTTGTTCGTGAAATGCCTTTTCGGTTTTCAAGCATGATTTGCTTAGGTTTATTCGGAGTTTGTAGTTGTGTTTATGAAAAGCATGTGAAAACATAGTATATTGTAGAAATTGCCATGATGAACGTATTAGTGCATTGCATCATACTTGAATATATGCCTTTGCCAGACGTGGCTCTACGATAGAGCCAGAGAGTACGGTACTAGGTAGAGAAGGGGTGGTTTCATATGATCTCTATTTTTACTCATCCAACTATCTGTTTTCAACCCTTCTGATTTTAGGAAAACAAAAAACCCCTTCCCGTACTCTTCGAGTGCCTAGTATACGTATATCCTCTTATAGCTCACGGTCGTTGTGTTGACTCGACCGGAGACATATTGAGTTGGTTTATTCCACTCTGGTGCCGCTATATGAGAGTAGAGGTGTAGATGACACTAATATGATATAAGATGAGGATTTAATTCCATAGGTTGTCACCTCCACGGTGCTCTTAGGGAGGCCTCTTGGCATGATCACGGTCGGCCCGGGACAAGTGTGGAATTTATTTCCCTCGAGCGAGGATTGTTTCCATAGTTTGTCACCTTGGTGCTACTCTGGAAGGCCTCTTTGGCATGATCACGGTCGGCCCGGGACATTTGTGGAAATTAATTCCCGTTCTGATTATAAAAGACTAAAGAACTAACCGAGAGCATGATATATGTTTCCATTGAACATGGCCATGATTTTTATTATGATCCATATGTTGTTATCCATGTTTTGAATTATAGTTCAGAGTTGTATTATTACCTTAGGTATTTTAATGATTGAAATTGAAGGCATACAGGTTTGTAAACCTGACAGTGGTGTTAGTACCTCACTGAGCTCCTGTAGCTCACCCTTTGTTACTCTCTTTTGCAGGAAGTAAGTAGGGTTATGGCCTTGCGTAGAGGGAAGTTAGGTTTGGATTCCCCCTTAGCTGGCTCTGGCTACTGGGCCTGCGTTGAGTATCTTGTCTTATGGTGTTTTATTTGAGGAGAATGTTAACTCCCTTCTGGATTTGTGTGAGATATTAAAACATTATGGTTTGTAATAATGTTGTACTTGGATTTATGTTTCCCTTATAATAGTTTGATTATGAGTAATTAATGTTTTTATACAGCCTTAGGCCAGGGTTTACTCCCTGACCTGGCTGGTGTGACACCTGGGTCCTGGAAAGGATTAGGGTGTTACAGGTTGGGAGACCACATTATTTAGTAGAGATATACTCTAACCCAATTCCTATAATGAGTGCTCTCATATAGTGGTTTAAGGTTGAGCTTAGCTCTTAAGGAGATCAATGGTTGTATCTAAGCGACATATCACACTACATATATCTTTGGAAAACTCACCTATATAGAGACCACTATCAAGCCATAATTGTGAGAGTATATGGGTAAACTCTCTGAAAATATCCATAAAATCCTATCATGCACATGGTCAAATAATGCGCAATCCGCCCTACTCAAGTATCGCATAGGATCCCTAGTTTTATTAAATTTTGATTCAAGGAATGTAGTTAAAGACCTAGTTGACTACTTTTCCATCGATTAGAGACTACTAGAAAACTAAGGTTCAAATCCCTAATGTCACGACCCGCACTTGTGACGTTGGCTGGTTGTTGGTTACTTAGCATAGTTTACTTGATGTGGATGCTTGTAACCTTACTTAGTTGATTTGGTGGGCTCATGTTGGATCTGGATGCATTGTATGGTCGTTGTATATACTTAGGTAGCCATACTCATACTTAGATATTTTCATTTGGATTTGAAAGTAGTGATGATGGGTTGACTTGGATGAGACAGGCTGCCATACTTGTAAAGTTCCTAGGCATGGACTTTTATATCTTCTTCTCTAAGAGAAGAGCTCGGTTGAGCAAGAGAGCTTTGAATGAGAAACCAAGTGTTCATTCTCTCAAATTGAAATCTCTGTGTGGATATACTTGTGTTCCATACTTAGCCTCTCTTCTTCCCTTGTTTGGAGCCTTGTGTGTATGCTCGCCCCCTGTAAGACTGACTAGAACCATATACTAGTGAGATTGGTTGTCTAGTGCCATCACGGAACTCAAGAGAACCTCATCTACTCTGATCTTGACGCGGGTGAAGTTTGAGGCCGTGACAAGCTGGTATCAAAGCTGAACTTAGGAGGGTGCTTGATCGGTGTTGTGATTGTTGTTCTCGCGAAGGAGAAGCTCAAAGCGGTGACAAATGGCCGGTTCTCAGGATGCTGCGCAGCGGGGTCGAGAGGAAGCTCATCTTGCGAGGGGGAAAGTGAAGTGACCGAGACGAGCTTGGAGATATGGAAACCAGGCTGCTTCGTATGGAGAAGGCAGTGGGTGACATTGCCACTCATTTGGAAGATGATGTAGTGTCTTCCTCATGTCTGGATACTGTCATGGTGGACTTCAAGTCTGAGGTACAGGTGACCTTAAACGGCATGATGGGAAGCTTCATGGATCAGATCCAGGCACAAGTGAAGGAAATCAAAGGAGAGCTTGCTGCATTTCAGGAAGGTGTCCAGAAGGAAATGCTGACTCTTAATGATAATTTGGCTTTATGCAAGAGGTCTGTCTTGGCCCATCCAGTTGGATATGATGCTGTCAGGTTTGATGCTCCAAAACCTTCTTCATATGATGGCAAGAGGGATGCCAAGGAGCTAGACACATTTCTGTGGAGTATGGAACATTACCTCAGGCAAATGTTATTGGAGATAAGGAAAAGATCTTTGTTGCTACACTCTTTCTCACTGGAAACGCCTTGTTATAGTGGCGAAGGCGTAGTGGCGAAATAGAATAAGGTGTTGTCAAGTTAGACTCATGGGTTGACTTCAAGGAGGATTTCAAGAAGCACTTCTATCCCTGGAATGCATTGCTGGAAGCTAAAGAGAGATTCAGGTGGTTGAGGCATTCAGGGACAATTGGTTAATATGTGAATGAATTTACTAACTTGTTACTTGAGATCTCCGACTTGAAGGAGGATAACAAACTGTTGTACTTCATGAGTGGCTTGCAACATTGGGCTAAAGTTAAGCTCTAAAGGAGGGCAATGTAAACACTGGCTCAATCTATTACTGTTGTTGAATCTTTGGTGGAAGTCAAGAAGGTTGATACAAAACCAATGGCACCCAAGAGTGGACCAATTGGCAAGCAAGGAGGCAAAGAATTCTATTCTAAAGGTAAGAAAGAGTTTGTTGGTAAAGGTGTGGGAGCAGACAAAGGTAGCAAAGGCAAGAACTGGTAGGATAAAGGGAAACCTCAATGGAAGGATAATGCAGGAGGATCTACTCAAGGCCAAGCCCAACCAGCCAGAGGGTGCTACTTTTGTAATGGTCCACACTTTGTAAAGGACTATCCAAAGCAGCCCAGTTGGAAGATAAGCAAGGTAAAGAAGTGAATATGAGTTCATTTCACAGCAGCCAAGTGCAGAGAAGGAGCTGCCTAAGGATTGATATATGTTGATACCTTAGTGAATGGTGTGCATTCTCAGGCCTTGTTCGATATCGGTGCTACACATTGCTTTGTTTCATTTGAAGAGGCAAGGAAGTTGAAACTGAAGGTGTTCAAAACTAAAGGATCAATCAAGGCAGTGAATTCTGTAGCACAACCTCTTGTGGGAGTTGTAAGGAATGCGGTGGTGCAATTGGGCAAATGGTGTAGATTGTTGGATTTATCAGTTATTCATATGAATGACTTCAGACTTGTATTAGGGATTGACTTCATGGAAAAGATAAAGGTTGTACCTATCCCCTACTCTAATGTGATGATGATTATGTAGCAGGGCAAATCTATTATCATACTTGCAATCAGAGTTACCAAGGAGAGAAGACAGGCCCATGCTCATGGCAAGGAAGTGGTTGTGCTCTCGGTGATGCAACTGAATTCAGGATTGAGGAAAGGTGAGGAGACTTACTTGGTGTCTTTGAAGGCTGAAAACCAAGCTAAAATAAACCCTCAATTGGTGCCCAATGAAGTTGCTCAAGTGCTAAATGATTTCAAGGATGTGATGCCCAAAGAATTGCCCAAGTTGCTCCACCAAGGAGGCATGTTGACCATGTGATTGAGCTGGAGCCAGGTGCAATGCCCCCAGCCAAAGCCCCATACGGAATGTCACCTCCAGAACCAACTGAATTGAAGAGACAATTGGAAGAGTTGATTGAAGCAGGTTTCTTTCAACCATCCAAAGCTCCATATAGTGCCCTGGTTATATTTCAAAGGAAGAAAGATGGTAGTCTCAGGATGTGCATTGATTATAGGGCATTGAACAAGCTAACTGTCAAAAATAAGTACCCTATCCACTTGATTGTAGATTTGTTTGATCAGTTGGGTAGAGCAAGATACTTCATGAAGCTAGATCTGCGCTCAGGTATTGGCAAGTTAGAATTTCCCCGGGAGATAAACCAAAGACTACTTGTGTGATGAGGTATGGTGCATTTGAATTTCTCTTGTGATGCCTTTTGTATTAACAAATACTCTTGCCACATTCTGCACATTGATAAATTAGATCTTTAGGCCCTTTCTAGACATATTTGTTGTGGTGTACTCAGATGATATTGTGATCTATTCTAATTCTTTGCAAGAGCATGTGTGTTATTTGAAAGAGGTATTTCAGGTGTTGAAAGAGCACAAACTCTTTGTGAAGAATGAAAAGTGTTCATTTGCCAAGGATCATATATCATATCTAGGACATTGCATCAAAGGAGGAAGATTGTGATGGAAGAGGCCAAGGTGAAGGTTGTGCAAGAGTGGCAACCTCCTAGCAAAGTCAGTGAGGTGAGATACTTTCTTGGCTTGGTTAATTATTACATAAGATTCATTAAGAGCTATTCAAAGAGGGTTGTTCCATTGACTGAACTGTTGAAGAAGACAAAGAGTTGGAATTGGTATGATGCATGTCAAGTTGCTTTTGATGATCTAAAAATTGTTGTGATGGATGAACTGGTTCTTTAGCTCCCTGATTCTGAGCTACCTTATGAAGTTCATAAGGATGCTTCTGATTTTGCAATTGGTGGAGTCTTGATGCAGGTTGGTCATCCCATTGCTTATGAAAGTAGAAAATTGAATGAGACTGAGAGAAAGTATATCATTCAGAAGAAGGAGATGACAACCATTGTGTGTTGCTTGAGAACTTGGAGGCACTACCTGCTTGGTTCTGAGTTTATTGGGATGACAAACAATGTGGCAACTTCTTACTTCCAATCATAGAAGAACCTGAGTCCCAAACAAGCCTGTTGGCAAGACTTTTTGGTTGAATTCAAATACAAACTGTTGTACAAGAAGGTAAATTTTGTTGCAAATGCACTCACTAAGAAAGTTGAATTGGTTGTTTTCTTTCAAGTTCAAGGAAAGTTGAAAGATAGAATTAAGGAGGGATTAAAGGTAGATGATGTTGCCCATAACCTGTTAAAGTTAGTTGAGGAGGGGAAGACTCGAAGATTTTGGTAGAGGACGGTATGCTCTACGCTAAAGGAAGGCGCTTGTATATACCAAAGTGGGGAAATCTGAGAAGATGTATCCTGAAGGAATGCCATGACACTCTTTAGGCTAGTCACCCAGGTACTCACAAGGCTCTAGCATTGGTGAGAGATGTTTACTTCTGGCCAAAGATGGAGGTAGATGTGGAGTTCTTTTTGAGAACATGTTTGGTGTGTCAAGATGACAAGGGCGAGTCCAAGTTACCTGCTGGTTTGCTGCAACCTCTACCTACTCCTGAGATACCATGCGAGAGTCTCTCTTGATTTTATCTCTCCATTGCCAAGTTCAAGGGGTTTGGTTCCATACTTGTGATTGTTGACAGATTCAATAAATATGGCACATTTATCCCTGTCCCTGCGAATTGCTCTGTGGAGGACATTGTTGGTTTGTTCATGAGCTTTGTTGTTAAATATTGGGGAGTTCCCACAAGCATTATAAGTGATAGAGATTCATGGCTCACTGGTGGATTGTGGAAGGGAATTTTCAGATTGTTGGGTTCTGAACTTCGCTTCTCCACCAGCATGCATCCCCAAATTGATGGACAAACTGAGTGCATGAATGGCCTGTTGGAGTTGTATCTACACCATGTTGTGTCTGCCAATCAGTTGGATTGGGCGAAACATTTGGATGTTGCCCAATTTTCATACAATCTCCAAAGGTCTGAAGCAATTAGGAGGAGCCCCTTCGAAGTAGTGCAAGGACAACAACCCTTAACTCCAAATGCATTGGTTGTTGGGATGATCAGAGCACCACAAGAAGCAAAGATGAATGTACAATCTTGGGAAGATGAGAGGGAAGTGACCAACGCTTGCCTTGAACGAGCTGCTGCCAAGATGAAGTTCTGGGCGTACAAGAAGAGAAGGCTACTTGAATTTCAAGTTGATGATCTTGTGATGGTAAAGATGATTTACAAACAATTCAAGTCAGTAGGACATCTTCATAAAGGGTTAATGAAGAAGTATGAGGGGCCATTTAAGGTGCTAAGGAGGATTGGTACTTCAGCTTATGAAGTGCAGTTGCCGCCCAGGTTGAAAATCCACAAAGTCTTTCATGTGAGTAACTTGAAGCCATTTCATGCGGATAAGGGCGACCTGGAGAGGTGTCAATCCAGCCATGGTTAAGAGGTGGAGGTTCTCAACACAACCCGCGATGAGGGCATCACTACAATGGGTGTGGGAGAATTTCACGACCTGCACATGTGACGTTGGCTGGCTGCTGGTTACTTAGCATAGTTTACTTGATGTAGATGCTTGTAACCTTAGTTGATTTGGTGGGATCATGTTGGATCCGGATGTATTGTATGGTTTATGTATATGTAGTGTATATACTTAAGTAGCAATACTCATACTTAGATATTTTCATTTGAATTTGAAAGTAGTGATGATGGGCCTGACTTGGACGGGACAGGCTACCATACTTGTAAAGTTCCTAGGCATTGACTTTTATATCTTCTTCTCCAAAAGAAGAGCTCAGTTGAGCAAGAGAGCTTTGAATGAGAGACCAAGTGTTCATTCTCTCAAATTGAAATCTCTGTATGGATGTACTTGTGTTCCATACTTAGCCTCTCCTTTTCCTTTATTTTGAGCCTTGTGTGGATACTTGCCCCTTGTAAGGCTGACTAGAACCATCTGCTTGTGAGATTGGTTGTCTAGTGCCATCACGGAACTCAGGAGAACCTCATCTACTCTGATCTTGACGTGGGTGAAGTCTGAGGCCGTGACACTAAGGACACCTTAGTTTATGGTCTTGCATAAGCCCAATAACTCAATTAAATAAACACTTCATCTCTTTGCTTTATTCTGATGACGCATGCGATTATTTCCATATTAATTCTTCTAAGACATACATTTCCAGTTAAATTTACTTTGAGTGTTCTACACATTATATATATCATGCCAATTAGTGGCATTGCTTGATTTTGGGGTTAGTGGGGGACTGTTAGAAATGAAGTGGTTGTGCCTGCTCAAAGCCTAGACCACTTCACTTTATAACCCCAAAATCAGTCTCCTCTTGTCCTTCTTATTTCCAAATTGTTAACCTCATTCACTCATACAAAGCCCATCTAATCCCAACCCTCAATTCATTCCAACGGTTGGATTTATAACCGTTGGACTGAATGCTTTATAAAGTTGTGGGTAAAAACCCAAAACCGAATTGCGTGAAAAAATAGCAAGAAACCCTCTTTGAGAACTCAAGCTCCTGCCCATCACTGTCTTCGTCTTCTTCTTCTTCTTCTTCTTCTTCTTCTCCTTCCTCGACTTCTTTTCATATTTGAGCACCCAAAACTTGAGCTCTTGGGTAATACTCGAGCTGCACCTGCTCGGAAACGTGCTACTGGGAGGAGCCGGTTGACACGTGGGTTAGGATAAGATACCCTACTAGCCGAGGAGTTTGTCGGATTCCTCTCACAAAGGAGGTGAAATCGGCTTTTAGGGTAGTGCGATTGCATGCCCTACCCAGGCTTGACTTTCTAATCTCTATTTCAGTATTATTTGGAATGATTTGTGTTTTATGTGCTTAATGCTTGATGGGTGATTGTTGTTTTAGTTCACTGTTGAATTTCTAGACTGATATTGTGAGATTTTATTGATTGATTATGTTGTAGCAAAAATCGGTCTCTCCCAAAGATCAACACAGATCATTGTCCAACAATTGAGATTTATAGTTGAGGGAGATGTCCACAATAACCAGAGGATTATTGACAAATACTGCAGTCCGCAAATGATCACACGCAGGGGAGTAGATTTGGCCAGGCGGGTGCCTATTGCCCTGGTGTAGCTATGACGCTCAAGTGGTACGGGAAAATGAGTTTTTCAGGTGGAAGTGAGAGCTCAAAAGTGAATTGCTCATTAACTTCTCCCTTCCTACTCTTGTCTTCTTATCCTTTGAGACCGGCTACTGTTCCCTGGTGTCAGAGATATTCTTGGGAGTGCTTATCCTTGACACCTTATCTCTTTTCTCGTACCTCCCTCTGTCATCTTATCTCTTCCTTGGACTTTAGCAACCTCCCTCCTGACCAAAGCGGATATCTGAACTGGGGAGTTGTGCCACCTAGGTGGACGTTAGGAATAGAGCCACAAGTGTGCCCCATGTGAGGCCAGGTGTCTATCCAGCTTTATCTATATCAGATAGAATATTTTCTAACAGATGACTTTTCTCTTCTTCTTGTACTTTGGTTTGATGCAATGCTTTGAGCTTTTTCGGTAGGTGGTGTAAGGTTAGGTTGGTTTGGTTGTGACTATGTTTGGAATCTTATTCCTGTCTAAATCTGTTGTGCCTTGAAGAGTAGTCTAAATTAATTGAAAAAGAATGAAGGCCAAGTAGGCATGCTTACTGTCTCCAGTGAAGTTCATCAGACATCCATATATATAGTCAAGAAATTTCAGACAAATTTTTTTTTAATAATTTTTTGTAAAATTCTTAGAAAAAATGGGTTTTATTAAAAATTTACCAGCTCTTAGCAAAATAGAGAACTCTATCCTCGCGAAAGCAAGTTCGGCTCTTCTCTCTCTTCGCTCGGCGGAGAAGACGATAGAAGGCGGCGGCTATGGATCACTCTCTCCTCCTCGCGAGCCCCTCCATCCCATCCCGCAAGCTCCTCTTCGCCCCGCTCCCTCCCAACCCTCTCCGCTCCTCCCTCTCATCCCGTAAGCTCGTCTTGTCCCCATTCCCCTCCAACCCTCTTCGCCCCAGAGCCCTCCCATGCCGTCGCCGCCCCACTCGCCGATGCCGCGTCTCGGCGTCCTCTGTTCATCCCTCTGTGTTTGGAGGCAAGAAGGAGCTCTCCGGACCCCAGGTCCTCGTCGATGCCCTCCCTCCTCCCGCGAGAGTCGTGAGCTCCGCTGTCTTTGTCGCTGCCGCTTTGGCGGCAGGGTTTGGGCTCGGGTCTCGGTTCGGAGGTAGCCGCATGGCGGCTCTCGGCGGTGCTGCGGTTCTGGGGGCAGCTGGCGGTGCTGCGGTGTATGCTATGAATTCATCAGTTCCAGAGGTTGCAGCGGTGAGTTTGCATAATCTTGTGGCTGGGCATGATGATCCGACGGAGTTGCAGAAGGAGGATGTAGATGGAATTGCAGAAAAGTTAGTGTCTATTGATCTGGATGTTTCTCATTTCTTGTGTTTTGATTGGATTGCTTGGCTTTTGACTCTTGTGGAGTTCTTATATACTTGCTTTCCATTATATTTCGATTTGTTGCATATGCTCTTAGAGTTGTAGTGGTTTAAGGGTTTTAGATAGCTGGGCATGATATTTATTGCTTACTCCCATTTCAGTTTATTATGGTTTTATCACTGATTTATTATATTGAAGAATTTGGTTCAATTGATTTTACAATAGGTATAATTGCTGTATAGGATGATTTTGTTGTTATTTTATTCAGTTTTGTACCTTAGAAAGTTTTTTTTTTTCATGTCTAATACCAAGGAAGTAAATTCCTTATTTTGATATAAGTTGTTGAGTATTGAAGCTAATTATTTCTATCTTTGTTTGGATTTTGTTCCTAAGGTATGGTGTCAGCAAACAAGATGAGGCCTTCAAGGCTGAGCTCTGCGATTTATATAGCCGGTGAGTAGAATCTGGAAATTATGAAGCATATATTTTTGTTTGCATCGTGAATAGTTCTAGATTTGTATAGTTGTGGTGCATGTTTCATGATAAGTTAGTCTATCATGTGGGTGCACGCGAAGGCACAGGCGGGCGTGCGCGTGCACACACACACACACACACAAAAGAAAATACTACAATATCTTATATTTGTCTTATGCCTTAATGTATAAAAATTATGGATAAGAACTTGCTGAGTTACATTTGTAATCCCTTTTTCCATATATGCCTTTAGAGAATGAAATAAAGCTTTGATTTATCTCAGCAATCATTTTGCCATATCATGACTTTGCCTTATATTCAACTTCTGTTTAAAAATGTCAAAATGGGTCCTTGGATTTAATCAAGTTAGAACTACTTTTGAGGAAGTAAATGCTGACTGTGTGATGCCTTCGCTTGATCTTGCAACAGCCGCCAAATACGATTTATAAATGAAAATTCCAATTTTTTGATACTATGTTTAGGGTGTACCTATTATGATCCATTTCCTTGCTTGCTTGTTACCTTAAAAGCTTTAGATGAAATTATGGACCCCAAAATCCAAAGGCCTATTTTGCTAGGATTTTCTCAAAAGCTCCAATTAATTAAATCATTAAAAGAATCATAAGAAGGCCTTTTAGTTGGCAGACATGATTGACCAATACTCCCTCACAATTCTGATATAGAGTGTTCCCCATTCATTGATTTAAGGAAATTACTATCAAGTTTTTGAAATTATTTCCCAGATTTATTTTCACAAAATTTCAAAATTAATCATTGTGGGAAAAGTTGTTTCCCCCCTTTTTAACTATATATTTTCATCAAAGTTCTATACAGGCAAATAAGAATGAAAGGTCAAAGAAAGTCACAGGAAAGAAATAATGTTATAGATGACCCAATATATGAGACAAGCTTAAGTGAAAGGGACGGCAAGAGTATTCTATATTGCTTCTCTGTATGTTTCTTTGTTTTAGATTCTCTTGTCCTGGGTCATTTTTGAAATTGAAGTTCCAAAATTCATTACCGTCAAGCTTTTTTTTTATGCGAATTATTTTTGGATTTTAAATCTTGAAATCGTTAAGTTCATTTAACTTATTTCCACAAATTGTTAATTAATTGTTACAACAACTAAGCCTTAATCCTATACTAGATGCGCTCGACTATATGGATTTTCTGTCTTCATATTCCTCTGTCAAAAGCAAGACCCGACTCAATATCTAATATACATAGGTCCTTAGACACTATCTCTCTCCACGAAATCCTAGGGCTATCTCTATCATTCTTTTTACCTTCTATTACTTAACTATCATATTTTTGAACCGGAGCACCGGGGGTCTACAACGCACATACCCAAACCATCTTAAACGCCTTTCTCTTATTTTATCTTCAATTGGTGCAATATGCACATTTTGTCGGATGTGTTCATTTTTAATGTCCAATCTTGTATGGCCATTCATCCACCTTAACATCCTCATTTCTGCCACATTTATTTTATGAATATGTTGAACTTTAATTACCTAACACTCGCTCCCGTATAGTATGGCCGGTCTAACTGCCATTTTATAGAACTTTTCCTTCACTTTGTTAGGTATTTTCTTATCATATAACACACACGTGACACTTCTCCATTTCAACCATTATTAGTAAAAATGATTTTTTTTTCCTTTTTTTTTTTGTATCAATTTATCTTTTCATGCTGTGGGGTTCTCTTTGGATATGCAGCTGCTATATGAACTCATAAACAGGTATTCATAAATTTTTGATAAGGGAAATACCTAATGGAAGATTTGTTGTTATTTAGGTTTGTATCTTCTGTTCTTCCACCTGGAGGTGAAAACCTCAAGGGCAATGAGGTGGAGATGATTATAAAATTCAAAGAAACTCTTGGAATTGATGATCCAGATGCAGCGTCGGTTCATATGGAGGTATGGTCCACTTGTTTTGATCTTTGGTTATGTTAATTTCTTTATTCCTTATTGTGGAACTGAACACGATGTAGGTTTTTATTTATTATTGCATTATTAATTTCTTCTTATTTCTATAGATTGGAAGACGCATCTTCAGAGAAAGGCTAGAAACTGGGGATCGTGAGGCTGATGCAGAGCAACGCAGAGTAGGTTTTCTACATGCTTGCATTGCAGACTAAGGAGGATATGCGCAACTATAAAAACCTATTCTAGTTTTTGTTTTCAAGAAACTATTTTCATTTCCAATTTTTAGAAAACTGAAAAAACATTTGGTTCCTAGATTTTGAAAATTGCTTTTAAAAGAGCAAAGGAAAGTTAGAGGAAGTGGGTAAAATGATAGAAAAAGAGAAATTAGATGGAAAAATTATAGTTGCAAGGTATGGGGAAAGTGAGGTGGAGAGAGAGTGTGGGTGAGGTAGATAGAGAAAATGAGTACAGATGTAGAAATAAAAGGACTGGTTAAGCAAATACTGTGATTTGGAAAGCAAAAATGGTTTTAGGAAGCAATCTTTAGGTTTTTTTTTTTTTTTTTTTTTTTTGGTGTAGTGAAAATGAAACAGAACAGTGTATGATTATCTAAATTCTTTAGGAACTAGTCTTGGTTGATTGAATGGCTCATAAAATTTGCTTTACAGGCATTTCAAAAGCTCATCTACGTTTCATCACTTGTGTTTGGAGAAGCATCAAAGTTCCTTTTGCCTTGGAAGCGTCTTTTCAAAGTCACTGATTCTCAGGTACTTTCTTTTTATTGATAATAAGATATTTTTTATTGTGCATTATCTTTGTTAGTTGGGTTATAATTTTATTCTTAGCAAATAATGCAAATGCTTCTATAGCTATCAATTTTCTAGTACCATTTGTCAACCATAAAACGTATTCCCTCCGGTATGCACCTTCTGCCTCGCACACAGGTGGTATTCTGAAAATATTAGGTAAAAGTGTGACTTTGGTTTCTTATTTCATGTGATCCCCTCCGCAATATAAATGAAGGAAAGTTCTTTTTGGTGATTGCAAGTGTAGTTTTTGTTGCTTGCATGAATCATTTCTATTTTGAGTTTGTGCCCAAAAGTCTTCTCTTTCTGATTCCTATGCAGTAACTTTTGTCTGCTTCCAGGTCGATATTGCCATACGGGACAATGCTCAGAGATTGTATGCTTTGAAACTAAAATCAGTGGGAAGAGGTAGAGCATAAAACCATTCACTTTGTTCAAACAACATGATTTTAAATAGTTGGCATTAGTCACTCATAATAGGTGTGGCTTGTTAGATGAGTTCTTTGACAATAATTTATACTTTCAAAATGGTTAAAATTGCTGATTTGTGGTTGTAAGTTGAATTCTATAAAATATGGCAGTTTCTTTTAGGTATTATCTTTCCACATAGTTACTACAGGATTTAAAGAAGTTTTGCAATTGGTCCTTTAAACTGTAAATCATTTAACTGATGATGATATAAATGTGTGTGTGCGCACACCCCTTTACAAACTGGTAGTTTATGTGAAAACCTCTCTTTGCATTATTCAACTTGGATCTAAATAATTGTGTGCTCTAATGGATGCATTTTTTTTTTAATTTTTAATTTCCAGATATTGAAGAGAAACAACTGATCGATTTGAGAGAATCACAACTTTTGTATAAACTTTCGGATGAGGTACTTGCTTCAAATATATTTCATTTATCTTTCTTCCTTGATCAACTGTTAGTTAATTATGGCTAATGTTTGTTTTGTCATTTTATCAACTTTGTTCTTGAAATACCTGTGGTTTATCTAGTTCTTTTTAAAAAACAGTACGTGGAAAATTTGTTGGGATGTCAGATCTTTAATTATGGTTGTCACTATGTGTATAAGTGTACATTATTTTATGTATATTACATTTGAACGTTTCTTATTAGCTTTGTTTTTGTATGAGCTATTATTTTCATGCATCATGAAAAGAAAAGCTGTTTTCTAGAGAGAAAAATATTGAGGCCCCATTTGGATTGGCTTATGAACAAAGTGCTTTTTATTTTTTATTTTTAAAGTTTGATAGTACTTTTGGAAAAAGGGCTTTTCATAGTAAGTTAAGGGCTTCTATATATTTTCTGTTTGGATATATTAATTCAAAATTACTTTTATAGTTGGGAATTTGTTTGGATGTTCATTCCCAAAAGAGTTTTTTCAGTGACAAATTACTAAAATGGACATTCATTAAATTATAATAATAACAATAATAATAATATCCATTATTATTGTGTTTTTGTCACATGTTATAATTGTTATTATAATAATAATAATAATTTATTATTATTATTATTGCTATAATAATTATTATTATGTTTTTGTCATGTGTTAGAATTAATATTAATAATATTGTTATTATTACTATTATTAATATAAGGGTGTTTTGGTAATTTTATGATCCCAAAACAGTTTTCAATACAAATGGTTTTTTTGTTCCCATAAGCACTTAACTTATAGAAAAGCACTTCTGGGCTTCCTTGAAGTTGATCCAAACGGGACCTAAATATCTTTAGTGGTTCATGAGTTGCTATAATTTTTCATATACCATCTTGTAACAATAGTG
The DNA here is from genome assembly GCA_026586065.1 of Dioscorea zingiberensis. Classification (NCBI taxonomy): domain Eukaryota; kingdom Viridiplantae; phylum Streptophyta; class Magnoliopsida; order Dioscoreales; family Dioscoreaceae; genus Dioscorea; species Dioscorea zingiberensis. Next base: position 42,439,804 of record CM048823.1, read on the forward strand.
ATTGTTCTATATGAGAAAATGTAGAGATCAAGTTGAAAAGATTCTATAGATCTGAAAGGTGTTGTAAATGGCTTATGATCATCTTTTTTAGTTTTCAGGTATTTTTTATTTTTTAATTCAGATAAGCATATTTTTCATAATATATTTTAAAATCAGGGAAACATTTTAGTTGGCATGTCTTTATATAAATTATCAAGGTATTATAATACATGGTTACCAATGTGATCATGTCTTGCAGCTTGCTGCTGAGATGTTCAAAGATCATGTGCGGAAACTTGTTGAAGAAAACATTTCAACAGCACTTGGTATCCTCAAGTCTCGAACAAAATCAGTGTATGATCTCTATTGCTTGGTTTCCTAGAAACAGGGCATCTAATTGCTGTGCAATCATCTTGCCCACATTTTTTTTTTCAAGTTACATTTGCACATTGGTTAATGGCTTTATTTTTTTATGATAAAATGTTTGTATGCCATTTACGAGCATGTGAACAATTTGTTATGCTTGCTATTATCAACTAGCTTTAGCCTTCCAAGATAATATGATAGTATGATTTATGCTAATTATCATTATCATGACATTTTAGAATTTGTTACATTGTCATAGGGAAATGGTTCTTTCAGTTGGCTTGACAAATAAGGTTTTACATTGAAATGGTGTTTTACCACCTATTTAGCTGGAGTTTATTGTTGAGGTAACATAATGAAACCTTGGTGGAATTCACAAATTATCATTCGTATAACTTGTCCTTGTCCTTGTCCTGCACAGCTACTTGAAAGCCATGTTCTTTTCTCTTCGTTACATTTCAGGGCAAATGAAATCTTGGTTCTAGTTTAGAAAGGTGGATTCCGTATCACCAAATGTAAAGGACTTAATATTTGCAAACACTTGATGGAAGGAGAAGAAAAGAAAATATTAGAAATAAATTTCCTATAATTTGCTCATCCACCTTATTCTCTTTATCAAGCCAATTCCTTTTTATTTTCTTCTCCTCTATTTTTTCTCAATCTCAACGGAGCCTTTAAGTTAATTTCATTTCAAAAGTAATAATTCATGACCATTTGACTTGATTCCTGCTGGAGGTATGCAAACCAAGTGAGTAAGCATTTTATGTGATGATGTTTCACAGGCTTGTTTTTGTTTATCTAATTTATGTGTGAGGACATTATGCTTTTTCTCCTTTGGTTACGAATTTGATTGTTTACAATTACATTTCATTTTTTTATAATTTTGGTTTATTATATACATTTTCTAACATATTAAGAGGCTGCCAGCAATGGAACAGTCCAAGTTATTGAAGAACTTGAAAAGGTGCTGGCATTCAATAATTTGCTTTTATCATTAAGCAAACATTCTGAAGTTGGTCGGTTTGCCCCAGGAGTTGGACCTGTTTCTTTGTTAGGTAAATGTGTAACTATGCTTATAGGAAATAAAAAATCTGTAACAATAAAAATTTTTCAACGTTTTATCCTTAGCTTGTTATTGATTTTGTACAATAATAATGTTTGCATTACCTTTTCTAGGCGGAGAGTTTGATGGTGACAGAAAGATGGATGATTTGAAGCTACTTTATAGGGTTTATGCAACAGAATCATTTTCAAATGGGTCTCTTGATGAAAAAAAGGTAAACATAAATTAAAGTCTGTCCAAAATGCTTGTTTTATTGGTTTTTATTTTTGACAATTATCCAAAACTATTGTTGTAAGTCGTTTATGTGGGCAAATTAACTGAATTGATTGTAATATTTGATTTGGTCATATCCTTATAGCTAAAGGGAATATTTGATTTATGTAAGCAAGTAGAAGAATTGTGCTCAAAATTGGGATGAAAAAGACAAATATTTAAACAAATATCCTACTTGGATTTGATGGCCTCCAAAATCATATAAAGCAAAATATAATCTATGGAACTGTTAAAAAGGATAATAGCTAAATGCATTGAATTAACCTAACTAGAATGGGAACAAACTTAATCAATTCATAGTAAAATAAATCTTCGTTAAAACTTTGTATTAAAATTGAGGTAGTTGCTTGTACCTAAGACTGATTAGCAACGCAAATTTTAAAAAATAAAATTTCACCAGTACTGCAATATGAAGGGAGAATCCCATATCTAATCCAACTTTTTTCTAAATTCCCAAGTTATGCTTTTTTATTTTTTCTAAATCCCATTTTTTTTCTTGATAATGTAGCTTGTGGGCTTGAACCAGTTGAAGAACATATTTGGTTTAGGAAATCGTGAGGCAGAAGCCATTATGGTAGACATTACATCCAAGGTCTATCGTAGACGGCTTTCCTGAGGCCTTTTACGGTGGGGAATTGGATCACGACTCCTAGCAAAGCATCTTTCCTTCAAAATCTTTGTGATGCATTGCACTTTGATCCACATAAGGCTAGCGAAATCCATGAAGGTACTAGGTTATGTTTAAGTTATCTTCCTCTTCATGTATCAATTAATACTTTTACACTTGAATATTTCTCTTCTTGTATTCCATGTATTTCTTACCTTGGACATGACATGGATAGTTTCTTATTTCCGTTTCTTAGCCCTTGTGATGACTATCTAGAAGGTGTTCTAAACTAGTCCTATTTAAATGTTTTGAGTAGTTAGGTTTTCTTCTAGCTTGGTAATCTTCTTCCTTGACCTGTCCTGGTGTTATTTATTAAACTAATGGCAAACATAGATGACCACTATGGAGATTGTTGAGGACCGAAGTGAATCACCTGGAGAGGTATTGTAAATATCCTGAACTAGTTTTCCCACTTCCAGTTAAGCAAATCATCAGTTAAGCATGGTCATTGAGTTTGACTTGGGAAATTTTGAGTTGCTTAGTTGATAGGGAAATCTTAGAACTAAAACATTTGACCTTTGATTTTAAAGTCAAAAGTGTGGGGCAATGCTGGTATAGAAGAGACATCACCATACAAATGAAAGTGGGAGTTGAAACTGTATAATCAACAATAAAAACTAGGTTCAGCTGGTCCCCATTGAAACGGATGTGCGTTATCAGGTGGTAGAATTGCAAATGGTATGAATTCACCGATTTAGCCTAACCATGGTTTTATTATCTTAGTGTGTTTATTAAAAGGTGCTCATGTTTGCTTTAGGGGGGTAAAATTCTGAGATTCACTTTGCAGCTTAGGCTTGGAATTTGAAAAGAATTTTGATCTTGTTGCATCCGAATTTACGTGTCAAATCATTTGTTTTTGGTAGAACATTGGATGAATCCACTCTATTTAACCTCTTTTTTCTTCTTATGTACTTGGTTGGCCTATTATGAACTTTGTTTTACAAATTTCTAGTGGTTGCTCTAGTTAATCTTCGGGGATGTTTGATTATCTTGGGCCACAATGTTTTATTGCCTATTAAAGGAGAAATTGAAATTGTGAAGGATAAAATACTTGTGTAAGGCATGCGGGATTCGTGAGCTAGGCACCGGCCATAGATATAATAAGTTGAGTTGAACCATGATCTCTTTACCATATAATTATAGTTTTGGAAAATGTAAGCAAGGAGTGATAGCTAATAACAGGGAGTATCGTGCAGAGCGGGTAAGCTAATGGCACTTGTCTACATTCTGTGACAAAATGGATTTTAAACTTCATGTATTTTACTTTTCTCCCTTTTGTTAAATGATATTTTAATTTGAGGAATTAAATTCTTAGGTTTGGCACATTAATGACTTGTGTGATATTTTGTGTTTTGTTTATACATTTTAGACATTAATATTGAATGATAGTATTATTGTCTTTCATATCCTAATTTGTTAAAATTTTAATTTTGTAGAAATTTATAGGCAAAAGCTTCAACAATGTGTTGCTAAAGGAGAGCTAAATGAGGAAGATGTTTCTTCTTTACTACGATTGAGAGTTCTTTTATGCATCCCACAACAAGTTGTGGAAGCTGCTCACGCGGATATTTGTGGCAGGTTGTTTGAGAAGGTGAGGTGTATGTAGGAATAATTGTTTTCTTTAGATTTTCTCTTTTTTTCGTTCCATTGAATTTATTTTATCAGAATAGTTGAAAGGATATCAGTTTTTATTGTTTGATTTTCTGTCATTATTGTGTTATATATTGAATAGGTCAGATACAACTCATTTTTTCTCTTCTAGGACGCAAGTGTAACTAGAAGATGTTTGAGGAATAGTATCTCCTTCATATGAAATCAATGAAAGAGAATGTTTGTTGAATAATTTTCTTTATTATATCTAGTTTTGTTGAACCATGGTTTTTTATTATTATTATTATTTTTTGACCACTGGGAAAAATTTGTGTTCCACTTGGGCTAGTTACTTTAAGATTAACATCTTTCATGCAGGGTTTTATGTACCCTATATTTCTTGTGGGTTTGATTTCATATACTTAGAAGATCTGTTCCAATATCCATTATCGATATTAGATGTGATTTGATATATCTTTTCATTTTTTATCTCCCCAAGACCATTCTACCAGTTTCATCTTTCTTATACTGAAAATAAATGGTGCAGGTTGTCAAGGATGCAATTGCATCAGGTGTTGAGGGGTATGATGCTGATATTAGAGCCTCTGTTAGGAAGGCTTCTCAAGGCTTGCGTTTAACAACAGAAAATGCAATTGCCATAGCTAGCAAAGCGGTAAGCATGATGGGCTCACTTGTGAAATACAACTTTGCCTGGATGAGAGCACTTCTTTTCTTAAGTGTGAGTTACACAGTGCAGACATCATACTAATGCTGTATTTTTACTTTTTGACTGCTTTAAACAGGTGAGGAAGGTATTCCTAACTTACATACAACGAGCACGAGGGGCAGGCAACCGCATTGAAGCTGCAAAAGAGCTGAAAAAGATGATAGTATTTAACACCTTGGTTGTCACTCCATTGATTTCTGATATAAAAGGAGAGCCTGTAACATTAGATGAACCTGTCAAGGATGAAGCTAAGGAAACAGAAGAAGAAGATGAGTGGGAATCCCTTCAGACGTTACGGAAGACAAGACCAAGTAAAGAGCTTGAAGCAAAGCTAGAAAAGCCTGTACAGAAAGAAATAAATCTCAAGGATGATCTGCCAGAGAGAGACAGAACTGACCTTTACAGGACGTATTTGCTTTTCTGCCTCTCTGGTGAGGTTACTGTAGTCCCATTTGGAGCACAGATAACAACCAAGAAAGACAATTCTGAATATTTGCTGCTTAATCAGCTTGGCACCATATTGGGATTGACTGGTCAACAGATTGTGGAGGTGCATAGAAACTTAGCTGAACAGGCATTTATGAAGCAGGCTGAGGTCATACTAGCTGATGGTCAGTTGACCAAAGCCAGGATAGAACAACTGAATAAAGCACAGAAGCATGTTGGTTTGCCTTCTGAATATGCTCAGAAAGTAATCAAGAACATAACAACCACAAAGATGGCGGCTGCAATTGAAACAGCCGTGACTCAAGGGAGGATTGGCATTCAGCAGGTTCGTGAGTTGAAAGAGGCAAAAGTTGATTTGGATAGCATGATCTCAGAACGATTACGTGAGAACCTCTTTAAGAAAACAGTAGAAGAGATATTTTCATCAGGTACAGGTGTCTTCGATGAAGAAGAGGTTTATGTGAAAATTCCTGCTGACCTGAGTATAGATGCTGAGAAGGCCAAAGGAGTTGTTCTTGAGCTTGCTAAGAACAGGCTATCAAACTCTTTGGTACAAGCTGTTGCCCTGTTGCGGCAGAGGAACCGAGAAGGAGTGGTATGTACTTCTTGATCCTGTTATGCTTATTATAGCTGAAGATCTTGAAAGTTAGGGATCCAATTAAGCTTTTTCCGATCATTAATATGCAATTCAATAAGATTTGTGTAGGTTTTTGTAGAAAATCCCTTTTTAACTGTGAAAATTTTGTTTACCAACATAAATCCCAGAGGCAGCTCTCTCTCTTGCGTTTTCACCATTGAAGATAACTCGCAATTTCCTTGAACTTAGTTCTGTGTTGGTCATTTATTTATTTTTTCTGAAGTTTCAAATTTGACCAAGGGGTAAGGATAGTAATAAAAAGTAGCACTTCCTTCGACACTTCCTTTGGTTAGCAACAATTATTTCTCTCTACTGTTTGAGAATTGTTATTTTGGTTTAATCTTTCATCAGTATGTTGCCCTGTTGATCGAAGCTTTTCTGCCTGAGAGTTGTGTACTTATATTTTTATGCTTCACATATTCAAGGATTCTGCACTTTCTGATCAATCTTTGATGCAGGTTGCCTCCCTCAATGACATGCTTGCCAGTGACAAGGCTGTCCCTTCTGAACCCTTGTCATGGTCCTCGCCGGAAGAACTTGCTGACCTGTATTGCATATATCTCAAGAGTATTCCGAAGCCAGAAAACTTGTCGCGGTTGCAGTACCTTCTTGGCATCAGTGATACAGCCGCTGCCGTGCTCCGAGACACAGCGGAGAGAGGTGCACTACCCATCGAAAATGAAGAGGAGGAATTTGTATTCTAAATGCACCCTATATGTTCACCCTTTTTTGGTAGTTGTCTAATGCTTCATTTTGCTGGGCTTATTCCTGCTTCTATTTCTTCTCCACTGTACAACAGTATTGATGGGAAGTTGTTTCGGTTTGATAGTGTGAGTTGGTTGAGAAAGGTTTAGCAAAGGCTTCATAAAAGTGTAGTGATGGGATGCATATCCTTCAGTATTAATTGTTCTATACTATGAATGTTTTCAAGGGATATGTATCAAGAAAATTTCTACAAAGTAACATTTGGATAATTTCGTCCATTTTGTACTTTGAAGATGAGGCAGGTTGAAAGAATGTGATGGAGGCCTTTCCAGAAGATGAATTGACATGAGGTAATGTGTAGAAGGTACACATTTTTCTTTGATGAAATCTATCTATATTGGGTAGCCTGTGTCTCGCACATCACTCCCACAATTGGTATTATACCAATCTCCATCATTCTCTACCATTTCATCAAAGTTCCACATGGAAACTTGAGGTCGCAATAGTTCTCCTGAGAAAGCTGCTGGCCTCGAGAAGCTTTGACAGCCTGACCTCCTTCCCAAAACTTGCTTGGGTTGGTGGGGAGAAGTAATGACCCCTATGAAGATTAGGCCTTTGCAGCCATTGGCTGGAATAAGGGAAAAAAACCGAACTTTTTTTATTCGGTTCTTGTTCAGTATGGCCCTTTATCTCCCTTGCTGGCTCCATAGGGTGCTGCTTGCGCTGAGGAAGGATGACGCTCCTGGGCAAATGTGGTGAGAAATTAGGCGCCAAGCAGTGAGATCCCGTTCGTTCTGATGTCGGGGCCAATGCTGGAGAGGACGAAGATGATGGTGGTGGACACGTACCCTGGACGAAGATGTTCTCCGAGCACACCACATGATGCAGAACATGCTCAACGGAAAAGTTTTCATTGAGGCTCTTTCCTTAGAACAAGCGAGGGAGAACCTCTCCAGGTTTTGGCAAGGCCAGGAGCGTTCTCCATCGCGGATATGCCAAATGGTTTCTTCTTAATATGATTATTGTTGGAAGAGATAGTTGAAAAACTCTTGGTTGACAATCCGTGGACCGTGAACGGGCTGGTCTTCCACCTCATCTATTTGGAAGGAGCACTTCCAACCAACTTTTGAGAAGTTGATTACGGACACCCTATGGGTCCAACTCCACCATCTCTCAGCAGGATATTGGATGCCGGAGGCACTAGAAAGTGTCGTGACGCATTTCAGTAGACTGGTGAAAATATAAGACACAACAATAGCAATGCATCAAGCTCGGTATGCCCAAGTCAACTCGATCTAATCAAACCCATGAAAAGAGAGGTATGAAGAAGCTCGCCTTTCTTGAAAAATTTCTGTTGCAATCTTATACGAAAAACTTCCATTATTTTGTTACAAATGTGGAGTTGTCAGTCATAGCACCGAAACATGCGAAACTGAAGCATCTAGGAGTCAAACTGGGACAACCGGAATTGGGTCATCTTCGTCGGACCCGAAAGGGAAAGGCATGGTGACCGAGGATGCCAACACTCAGCTCGGAAGACAGTCGTCCAACAGAGTAGTATAGTAGGCATGGAAACGACCAACGATGACACCGAAAAGGATTTCGAGCTGTGGATGGTTGTTTGGAGAAGGCCGGGTCCGGGCAAAGGAGGGTTGACTGGATTCAATAGCGGAGAAGGTCGGAGCTCGGGGAGGAAGATGGAATTCATGTGCCCAACGGAACTACAACATGTAACACTCGACCCTTCCAGCGAATGAAGGACAAAGAGCCACATGGAGGAGCAGAAGGGTGGGAGAGAGATAATCTCAAGGTGGTGCAGGTTGCGGAGTACACTCGACGAGACCCTTGCATGGCTTGAGGGAGCGCAACTCAAATCGAGACAATTGTAACACCCATCTCCTTTTCAAGGGGATACATGTCACACCAGCCAGGTCAAGGGAATGAACCCTAAACCTAAGGTTGTAAAACTGGTAATCACAATTAATCAAGTAAATGCAGAAGCTAATAAAGAAAACATATCATATCATAAACTCCAAACTCTAGATACTGTTTAGTACAACATCAAATAAAATACTGTCACAAACGTAATCATCTCAAATACACTCAGTACAATACTTAAACATACTAAGACATGGAGAAGTCAGAGCCAGCTACAAGACATCTCCACTTAGACTCGCGATTAGACAAACCCTCTATCTGGTCTCCTGTCTATCGCCTACATCAAAATGTCAAGAAGAAGGGGCTGAGCTACTAGAGCTCAGTGAATTGGAACAATACTGTAAGGTATAAAACTGTACTCGTATAATTAAATAAAACTATAAGAATTGAAGCATAAAATATGCATATAAAATAACTGAAATTTAAATACTGAAATCTGAAAGAAATGCTGAGCAAATAATATGTTGGTCAATGCGTTATCTTTAATCTGTTATAATCATGTCAAATACATAGAAATCTTATGTATGCATATATCTCATAATATGTTTCTCTGTACTGTGAATGATTTCTGAAATTACCCTTGGTAATCTATACCAAATGCCTCTACGGTGGATCTCTAATCGCTACCGTGAGGTGGGTAATACGAAGTCATCTAATCATCACAATATTATCATATCTAACTACATATCTACTTCAATGCCGCAGAACTAGCGACCAAGGGGTAGATCTATCCTTGCTACATAGGGTCAAATTATATACATACACTAGGCACTCCAAGAGTATGGAAAGGGGGTTTTAATTTTATAAAAACAGATAGTTCGGTAATGAAAATCAGAGTTTAAAATCACTATTTTCCTAACCTAATGCAGTACTCTCTGACTTTATACGAGCCACCACTGGTACTGGCAAATATATCAATAAAGTGTAGTCTCTGTATTTTTGTATTTGTCTCTCTAATCTGTTTCTGATTATTGTGCATGAATGATTTTCTAAAACTCTAGAATTTTTCAAGAAAATTATAATTCATGCTTTTTCAAACTAAAATCAAAACTGTAATAAAATGAAATGTGATGAAAAGTCGTACTGTACAGCTAGTTCCCTCACTTGAGCCTAGTCCGAGCTTAAGACTGGCTCGGTCCCTCGGCAGCGGCTGACTTGCCTTTGCCTTTTCCTTTTCCCTTTTGTGATAAGTGAAATACGAAAATTATGAATACGGAGACCGTATTCTTAACTAGTACTCTAATTTAAACTCGATAGAATACAGTAAAAATATGAAGAACTATCACATGCTCGTATTTCTCCATACTTCTAATACTTCACTTATACTTAATTATCACCTTCTTAATTTAATAACTAGCATATTAAGCATGGAATGTAGATAATTAACTAAACATGGGAGCATGAAACTAGATATTAATAAAAAATCAGGCAACATCTCCTCTATTTTTGGGCTCCCGAAATTATACAACATTCACCACACAATAACTAGAATTTAAGAAATCATATATCATATATTCTATGGCATCAATGACAACTTATTTCATAACACTAAACTCCTAATTATTCATGGTTTCAATGCATCCATTGAAGGATTAATTATCTTTTTTCTTAAATAATGATCTGCAGGAGTTTACTTGCACTTTGGTGCTCCGATGCACACTCTTCTTGTTGGATCCCGCCGGAGGAAAAAAGTTTCGGCCTGGTACTCGCCGGCGAAGGGGAAGCTCGCTGGAGTTAAAGGTTGTACCGTAGAAGAGAGGTGGCTGTTGTGTAGGGAGGGGCAGCCAGGTCACAGCCGGAGCTCCGAGGGGAGAAGAACGGTCGGAGGAGGGCCCTGGAGTTCAGGGAAAGCCGCCGGAGCTCGGGCTCCGTGCGCGCGAGGAGAGAAGGCCGATCGCGCGCAGGGGATCGGCGCGGCTGGGGTCGGCAGGGAAACGGTGGGGCAGGGTCAGCAGGCACCGAGCGTGGGTAACCCGCCGATGAGGTCGCCGGAGTTGAAGTAGGGCACGAGTAGATTTGGTGGATTTGGGAACGGGATGAACGAGAGAGGGAGAGATGAAATTTTTATTCTCCCTCTCTCCTCATATGATATATATATAAAAACTTGGGAAAATTTCAAAAAAAAACCTATGTGGTTTCACAGATTTGCAAACAAGGAATGTGGTTTTTTTTTCCTTATAAAAACCTGTGGTTTCTTCTGTTAGCAAAAAAGGGAAAAATCGTCAACGGTGTTAAATGTTGCTGATGTGGCAGGGGTATTTTCGTCAAAGCATATAAATTATAAGTGATTTAAGTCCCAACCCTAACTTTAACTCTAATCATAGTCTAATTAATTAATTAATTAAATCAAAACCCTAATTAATTAAATCTTAATCCTATCCCTTCTCTCTCTCCCACCCCGACCACCGCCCCCGTGACAGCTCCCTCCTCTCCCTTCGCCCCTCTTCTTCCTCTATTTCTATCTCACTGATCTTTCATTTTCTTGCCCAACTTTCCCCATGTTGCCCAAAACCTTTTAATCTCTCCTGCAATTCTTCAACCAACCAAATCATGATCCAAATCAATGGTTCTAGTCCTCTGTTCCTCTTGCAGGAACTCTTACTTCCAGAATATAGAATTGTTCTTCATGAACTTGAATTTAGTTCTTCTTTCAACAAACAAAACTGCAGTTTCTTCTTTAATTTCACTAAGCCTTATCATAGTTTCAATCTCTCTCACGGAGGGGGGGAGGGTTAGAGAGAGAGAGAGAGAGAGGAAGAGGGGCGGGCGGTGGGCGGCGGGGTTGTCACGCGGGGCGGAGATGAAGAGGAGAACGCGAATTTGGGGAGAAGGGTTTTATTTTTATGTGATTTGACGAAAATGCCCCTGCCACATCAGCAGTGGTTAACGTCAGTCACGATTTTTCTCTTTTTTGCAAATCGGTGAAACCACAAGTTTTAAAACGAAATAAAAAAAAACACATTCCTTATTTTGCAAATCGGTGAAACCACATAGTTTTTTTTTTTTGAAATTTTCCCTAAACACTTATATTCCTTTTTAATTTACAAATCCAATTTTATAAAATATCTTTTTAAAAAAGTAATTGATTAGACTATATTATCTTGTTGAGATTTTCCGCTAAAGACCAAATAACTTTATTTAATCTTATATTGTTATTGTGTCGTCACGATGGGGACTAATAAATATCTGGCTCGTCTCTATCCCCGACCCAGATCTAGGAATCCCGGGTCAGACGACCCCAGTGACACGTGTTTACTATAGCATCACGGGTCGTCTCTTCTCTCGACCCAGATCTACGTTTTTCGGCTTTTGACTCGTCCAAATCTACTTTATCGGGACTCTAACTGTTGTCTGATATCTTCCACTTAATTAATCTGGGTTAATTAATACTTAATTAATTTCTCTTTAATTAATCTAACTCTGCTAACTATCCACCTCCAACTATTCTATGTAAAAGTGGTCTGGTCCAATAAAGCCTTCTCTCAGCCCTATAGTTGCGAGGCTGGATTTTGGGTCCATTAATTCCCGATTTTTTTTAACTTGAGGTTAAAATAATTAATCAAATTTTTGAGCTAATTAACCTCATCTAAAAGTTAAAAATTTACTGAAAATTTATTTAGAAAAATTCGGGATATTACAACAGTAGCCACGTAGGATGGAACCACTACCATGAAACTTCACGAAGCTTGCAGAGAGAGAGAGAGGAACAAGTGGAGGTTTCACCTTCTCGAGTCTCCTCAAAGTATCCTTTTAATCAGGGGCGGAGCCAGAATATGCAATGATGGGGGGGGGGGAGCTACAAGTTAAAAAAAATTCATGAATAACAAAATTTTTATAAATTCAAAATTCAAAATCATACATTAACAATAATATTTTAAAATACAAAATAAAATTACCACTAATGATTGCGAGAGGGGAGCTGAATCCTTCGATTTTGCATGTTTTGAAAACATTGCAATATTATTTCTTTATCAATTTTAGCAAATATTTCTCGCTCAATATAGCATATCATCATGTTGTTCAACCATTCATCGCCTATTTTGTTTCGCAAATCTGTTTTAATGATATTCATTGCTGAGAACGCTCTTTCAACTGTTGTTGTTGCCACCGGTAAGATTAACGCCAATTCGATAAGACGATAAACCAATGGAAAAGTCAAATGTTTATCAGTTTGAACCATTTTCACTGCAAGACTTGCAAGATCATGACAACTTGAAAAATCAGAATTTCTTCTCATATCATGAATATATATGCGAAGTTGCTCTTTCAAGATAAGATGATCGAATGCGGAGAAATCACCAGAGTAAATCTGAGCAAGTCGAACAAGCATGCCATGATCGAATCTGGAAAAAAAGTTTCTTGGATCAAGACAAGCAATGCATCTTAATAACTCTGGAGAAGTTTCACTAAACCGGTAATTCATCTCAACAATAAGTAAATCAATCACAGCAATAAAGATCTCTGCATGATAATGATGGTAATAAGTAACCAATTGCCCGCCACGTCTTGAACGACCTCGAACTGGTATACTATCTACCATATTGGGCACTGAAACTGACATTGTAACACAGAAGCTCCTGACTTCTTGTAAAAATGTAGCCCATCCATTTTCTCTCAAGTCTTGCATAAGTTCTTTCCACGATTCTGATCCAACCCCATTGCATTAACAATATTTTGATCTTTCCGCTGTAAGGCATTTGATAAGTCATTAGTTAATCCCAATACTTTGATCATCAGATGTAAGATAAGTATAAATTCAAAACTCTCCATCCTTTGTATCAAACCCGATGCTACGCCTCTTTGTTCTGCAACATTCCCATCATTACACACATTCTCTAACACTTCTAATACTGATTCCCACATAGTAAATAGGCGGATTAAAGTTGTATAATGTGAGCCCCACCGAGTATCACCGGGTCTTGCAAGATTAGTCTCTTGATGTTGACCTCTTCCTGAAAAGATCTCACCTTTCTCCAATTTCTCCACAATCTTATCATGATGCTTTTGAAGCAACGCATCTCTTCTTTTGCAAGAAGCACCCACAATGTTCACAATCATAGTGACATAGCTGAAAAAATCACTAATAGCCATAATGCTCTTAGCAACAGAAACGACAACCAACTGCAATTGATGGGCAAAGCAATGGACATAAAAAGCAAATGGGTTTTCATTCAAAATTAATGCCTTCAACCCATTAAATTGCCCTTTCATATTTGAGGCTCCATCATTTTGGGATCGAAAATACCCGCCTGACATCGTGTCTGTGAAGAGACACCAGGTGATACATCGAATCACAAATGTCATATTTTTTTTAATTTTGCGGGTTCTTGGGAACCTCCGATTAAGGGCAAAGGAGTACAAGTAGAGGCAATGAATAATAAAATAAAATAAATAATTTTATTTATTTGAAAATCATAATTTTCATTACATATGAATATCATCATAGGATTTTTATACATATTATTTATTTATTTATTTATATAAATGACTCTGCTTCCGCTTTGGGATTTATGTTTCGCCACTTTGGAATTTGTGTTTCATCGGCTGCCTCAATGCATGCTTTGTCGCCGCCATGAGATTTACACCACTTTAGGATTTTTTATTGACCAACTCGAGATGAGTATTTCATTGCCACCTCGAGATATATGTCACTTTGAAATTTGGATTTTATCGGCCGCCTCGAGGTGAGTGTTTCTCCTGTTGCCTCGAAATACGTGCCACTTTGAGATTTGGATTTCATCATCCGCTTCAAGATGCGTGTTTCTCCATCCGCATCAAGGTGCGTGCCACTTTTAGATTCATATGTCATTATCTGCCTCAACCAGCATGCTTGTGTAACAAGATGCCCGTGGGGAAGAGCCAGGACTTCAACTTTTTGTTTGCAAGATCCACTATTTGACTTGAATATAAATATATGTATATAATTATATATGCTTGCATATATATATATATATATATATATATATATATATATAGAGAGAGAGAGAGAGAGAGAGAGAGAGAGAGATTTTTATATTATTTGAGTGGACTTTTGAATTTTTTTTATTTACTTTTTTTTTAAACATCTGCAGCCCGTTATTCACCGCTTTTCTATTTTTTTTCTCTTTCCTTTTTTTTTTCTCCGTTTTTGTTCCATCTGTTCTTTTTTTTATTTTTTATTTTTTATACTTCTTTTCCTTTCTGCCACTTTCCTCTTTCTCTTTTTTTTTAAAATCTTGTTTTGACGCCCCCCCTCTCCACTTCTTTTTATTTATTTATTTTATTTATTTTCTTCCGCCTCCTCTGTTCCGCTTTTCTTTTTTATTTTTATTATTTTTTTTTAGATTTTTTTTTCTTGTTTCGCCGCCCCCTCTCTTTGTTTTATTTCTCTCTCTCTCTCTCTTTTTTTTCTTCTTTTTAAAATCCTTTCTCTCTGGCGGCGACGGCGTGGTCTCCACAAGGGAGGATTTGAACATGGTTTTCTCCTCAGTTGCGGTGAGGATGATCACCAGCACTACCACGCATGGGGTGGTGCTATTCTTTGGCAGCAACGGGGAATAATACCCAGCACCACCACGCATGGGGTGGTGCTGTTCTTCAGCAGCAACAGGGACAATAACCAGCACCACCACGCATGGGGTGGTGCTGTTCTTTGGCAGCAACGGTTGGTGACGACGGCCTCCACAAGGGAGTCGGACGATGACATTGATGGAATATGGGAGAGGAAGGAGCCCTCTCCTTATGCTATATTATAGTTGATCGACGGACCCGAGCCTGTATCCTTCGGCAAAGCCATTAGAGACAGGCTCGTGTCTGACCAATCACACGACTTCTAGAGGAGAGCATGGAGGAGATCTCTCCCCCCAAAAGTCCTTTTTTTTTTAACAAGTCTCCCCTCTTTTATTTATAGATACCAAGATGATAAGGTTGAAATTTTAATTTGAGTTTTAATTATCATTATATCATAATCAAGATCAAAATTTTGAATTTTAATGATCATAATCTAGATTTAGGTATAACCTTGAATTTGAATTTTAATCATCAAGAGATTAGATCAAAAATTTTAATTTTAATTTTAATGATCATAATCTAGATTTATGACCTTGAACTTGAATTTTAATTATCATAATCTAGATAATTTCAAAACTTGAATTTAAATTTAATTCATTTATTTTTTTGTCTCGAGATTTGTGTTCTCGGACTATCTTGGGATCTGTATTTCTGAGACTGCCTCGGGATTTGCGTCTTTAGCTTGCCTCGGGATACGACCGGATATATTTTTATTTTAAATTTAAAATATCTTAATTTCAAGATACTTCTAGGTATATATTTCATTGGCACCCTTCAAATATTGGCATATTGTAATTTTAATGCATATATATTTATGTGTATGTATTTTTTCGACACAAACAAATGCCCCCTTCATACTTCTCTCACGAAGTTTGTTTGAGAGAGAGAAGTATGAACATAATTTTTTTTTTTTTTATTTCTATGGCCGACCCTTTTTTGGGAGACCTGTGGTCATTTTCATTTTTTTTTCTCTTTTTTTTGTGTGGAAAACATGGGAAGTCAATGTGTTTGCCTTAGGAAGTACATTTAATTGTACATAACCGGTCTATCTCTCACAAGAAGCCAGACGTTCCGTCATAGATAAACATTTTTTTCATTGATGGGTGGCATTGGTATTTCTCTATTAGCATTATGCAGCTTTTTGTAGATGATCACCACAACATATGGACCTTCCTAGTTTTATTTTATTTTTTTTCATCATTTTTTTTAGGGCTTCTGGGGCATTCATTGGTGATGATGATTCTCCTCTGGACTAGGACCATATCTCCTTCTGTAAATTTTTCCAGAATCAAGCCAACTTGTTGTGAGTTCGGGATATTTTTGTTTTGATTTGATATTTTGCAATGTCAACGTGAATTTCAAGAGGTAGGACTGCTTCAATTCCAAACACCAAATTATGTGGTGTGGAATGTGTTGGAGTCTTATAGGTGGCATGATAAGCTCACAATATCTTAAGGAGTCTATTACGTCAATATCTTTTATTTTGGATATAGCTTTCTTTGGATCTGGATGTCGATGGATACCATCCCCATGTATTTGGCATGAATGACATCTTTTGGTACGAATGGCGTCTTTTAGCGCGTTCAAATGCGATTTTTACCATGGTTGACCAATGATATCCCATGCATTTAATCTTAAGTCGCATCTTGGGTTCGGATTGGTCTACACCATATATAACGAAGTGTACATCATGCATGACTTCGTTCGCTTCGTCATATAAAAGATATCGCATATATGAGGGTGAATCTTAGGCCGCCTCGCTTTTCCTGAAGGCCTTCTGATTTGCCCCCTGAAAGTTTATCATATTTCAAATTTTTTATGAATGGTTGTCTCCAATCTTCCTCTGGCATTTCGAGGGTGAAGACTTCCATTTTGCCCCCAGCACTTTCCTCTTCGACATCATCGAGGATTATACTTGTGGGTCTTCTATTGACTTGAATTTCTTCAAAGTCTGGATTCGCTATTTGCGAGTCTTCAAATATGTGTTTCTTCTTGACCTCATCAATGGAGGATACAAGTTTGAAATTTCATATTTCTTGGTGATCTCATTATATGAGTGTGAGAACCCAAGGGAGCACTTTTTCATTTCATCATTTTTAGGAATCTCAATTCCATTTTTGGAATATGTGAAACTTCCAATGTTATATTTTCACTTGACCTCATTGATGGAGGGTACAAGTTTTGATATTTCATATTTCCCTGGTAATCTCATCATATGAGTGTATGAGAACCCAAGTGAAGAGTCATTTTAGAAACGTCGTATTTTTCCTGACCTTATTGCTAGAGGATACAAGTTTGACGTTTCATATTTCCTTGGTAATCTCATTATATGAGTGTGAGAATCCAAGTTTGACATTTCATATATCTTGGTGATCTCATTATATGTTTGAGAATCCAAGTTTGACATTTCATATATCTTGGTGATCTCATTATATGTTTGAGAGCCCAAGTTTGACATTTCATATATCTGGTGATCTCATTATATGTTTGAGAACCCAAGTTTGACATTTCATATACCTTGGTGATCTCATCATATGTTTGAGAACCCAAGTTTGACATTTCATATATCTGGTGATCTCATTATATGTTTGAGAACCCAAGTTTGACATTTCATATACCTTGGTGATCTCATCATATGTTTGAGAACCCAAGTTTGACATTTCATATATCTGGTGATCTCATTATATGTTTGAGAACCCAAATGGAGATTTCATCATTTTTTAGAAGCGTCATATTTTACCCGACCTCATTAATGGAGGATACAGATTTGACACTCCATATTTCCCCTTTGAAATCTCGGTTCCGTATCGGAAGCATGTGAAATTTCAAGAGTCATATTATACCTTACCTCATTAATAGAGGATATAGGTATAAGATTTCAAATTTCCTTGGTGATCTCATCACATGAGTGGTTGAGAACCTAAGTGAAGTATTTCCATTTTCTTTATTTGACATAGCCGAATGGGTGTGTCAAAATATTTATGTCATATCCCTTTTTTCATTTGATTTCAGGTGACATATGCGTCGTAGCTTGCCCCCATCCTTCTAAAAGGTTTATGGAGCTTCATGATAAACTTTGATGTCTTCTATCATTTTTGACTTTCTATTTCAGCTTTTATGATTTGAAAGTCGGGTAACACCTGTAGACTAGTTTTGTCCAAACTCTTCATATATGAGATTAGCTCTTGAAGTGATATATGCCGAGGAAAGCCACCTCAAGATTTGTATTATTCTTCAGTCACCTCGGGAATTGTATACTCAGGCAACATCGGGATCTGTATTGCTTTGAGATGTGCGCTTCGCTCCCTTGAGATGCACACGTACTTCTTTAAGGTTTATATTTTCATCAGTTGTCTCGAGATCCGTGCTTCGTCATTGATTCAAGATTTGTGAGGCTTTGAGATATGTGCTCCACTGCCTCGGGATGCACACATACTTCATCAACTTTAAGATTTGTATTTCCATCGGTTGTCTTGAGATCCGTGCTTCGTAATTGATTCGAGATTTGTGAGGCTTTGAGATATGTGCTCCACTACCTCGGGATGCACACATACTTCATCAACTTTAAGATTTGTATTTCCATCAGTTGTCTTGAGATCTGTGTTGCTTCAAGATGTGTGCTTCACTGTCTCGGGATACGCACTTCGTCATTTTGAGATTTATAATTGTTTTGAAGGATACATATTTTTTGCTTTGGGATTTATCACCACCTCGAGTTGCGTGCTACATCGACGCCTTGAGATTTGTGGCTACTTTGAGATTTATATTTTCATTGACTGCCTTGAGATGTGTGCTCCATCGCTGCCTCAAGACTTGAGTCATTTCAGGATTTATATTTTCATTGGTCATCTTGAGACGTGTGTTTCACCATGCCTCAAGATTTGTGCCATTTTGGAATTTATATTTTTTTTTCAGCCGTTTTGAGATTCGTGCTCCATTGTCGCCTCGAAATCCATGGCTGTTTCGATATTTGTATTTCATCATCTACCTCGAGGTGTGTGCTTCATTGCCCCCTCAAGATTTGTGATGTTTTGAGATTTATATTTTCATCGGCTATCTTGAGATGTGTGTTTCACCATGCCTCAAGATTTGCGCCATTGGGATTTATATTTTCATCAGCTGTCTCGAGATGAGCGTTTCGTCATCACCTTGAACTCTGTGTTGCTTCGAGATATGTGCTTCACTGCATCGAGATGCACACCTCCTCGCTTGGGATTTGTATTTTTTCATCAGCTGTCTCGAGATGAGCGTTTCATCATCACCTTGAGATTTGTGCTGCTTCGAGATGTGTGCTTCACTACATCGGGAAGCACACTTCATCATTTTGGGATTTGTATTTCATCAGCTGTCTCGAGATGAGCATTTCATCATCACCTTGAGATCTGTGTTGTTTCGAAATATGTGCTTTCACTCCATCGAGATGCACACTCCATCATTTTGGGATTTGTACTTCATCAGCTATCTCGAGATGAGTATTTCATCAATACCTCAAGATTTGTGCTGCTTTGAGATGTGTGCTTCACTTCCTTGGCATACACACTTCATCGCTTTGGGATTGTTGCCATCTCGAGATGTGTCTTTCATCGTAGCCTCGAGATTTCTGGTTGCTTTGATATGTGTATTTCATCAACTGTCTCGAGATACGTGCTTGATTGCCCTCTCGAGAGTTGTGATGCTCCAAGATGCGTGCTCTGTTGCCTTGGGATACACGCTTCATGTAACACCCATTTCGCTAATGAAATAGATGTCACACCAGCTGGGCCGGGGGTGCACCCAGCCCATAAGCTGTGCCGTCAAACCTAAAATCCATAGTCATGTACTTTAATTGAGATGCATATGACATATTATAACCGGTTACACACCGGAGGTCATGTTCAAATAAAAGGCATATAAGGTACAACACACAGAGTCATGGGCACTTCGGCCCCAAATACAACGAAAGATAACATAAGTAAGGTTCAATACAACTCAATACTAGTAGCTAGAAGACAGGTACGCCAGAGCCAGCTAAATCCTCAATCCCTGCTCGAGGCATGAATCACTAACTCGCTCCGGGTCTAGATCCTGTAACAGAAAACACAAGTGTAGAGGAGGGCTGAGCTATACGAGCTCAGTGAGTATGGACTACCCCGCTAGGTCTTATTCCGACCTATGATATGTATTCAACATTTAAACATAAGTGGTGCATGTAAAACTCATGAAAGTCAGCTTCATTATCTTCAATTTTGATAAGTATGCCATGCGATCGTAAATCCAAAGAAAACTCATGGACAATCCCCAATCATATCACGCATAAATTGAGTATATATTCATGCCATGGCCTCAGATCATAAAGGCGTGCACTCCTAGCTAAAATATCTCCGGAAGGACTCCAGCAACCATCAGGAACAGCGGTATGCCTCTACATGATCCTGATGACCGGCGCTACATAAGTCTGGTAAATTTCCGTATCAAAGACAGGAAGGGGGGTTTTATAAAAACACGACTTTCGCAAACATTTTTCTTTGTTTTAGTTTTTAAAGGAAAACACGGCTGAAAACAAAACCCTTTCCTCACTGGTCCCTTCTACTAACAATGCCCGGGCTCTATCCTGAGCCCCTGCTGGATCCCCCATACATTAACTAACTAAGGTGCAGCTTAAGGTACATGCAATAATCTTTAACTACCTCTTCGGGTTTCCCTAAATCATATATTTACCCTGTAGGGTTTTCTTGATCATATCTCATGCATTGGATTTTAATTACATGATACAAACATGAAAAACGTAGTACAAGTATAGCGATAAACCCTTCGGCATACACAAACCGAATCAAAACTCGTAGAATACGATATAACAAAAAAAATCCCGATGAATGCACAATTTAAATTCATGTTTACGGTAAAGTCCCCTCACCTCACGTCCTTGCAATTTCCTAAGAATCGCTGAGTCCTTCGGCGGCTTCCGCTGGACCCTTTCCCCTCCCTAGAGTCAATGAGAATACTAAATAAGTACAAAATCTATAACTTCCAGATTTAGTCTTATGACTTAAGAATACGAATTTTAAAAATTACAAAGTTTCGTATTCTTGATTTAAAATCCCATTTAAGCTTCAAGAAGCACATACGAGGCCTTAAGCTCTTAAGATCATGCTTTTCATTCTTAATAAATTTTACATGTCTCTTTCACTACTAATATGATCTCTAAACATGCTTAATTAGTAAACTAGTTCAACATGAAGCATGACGAGCAAACATGTTAATTATGGAAGCCAGTTACACTTAGACACCTTAACATGCTTAACATTAGAGCATTCTACCTTAACATTTTCAGAAAAATTCGGTGGAACCTCCCCTATTTGTAGGGCCCCGAATAACTACAACCAAGCACCAAACTATTGTTAAACTTAATCATTATCATACAACTAACATTAATCCTACTCATGAAATCCATGGCATAACCTTAGCAGCCCATCATCCCCTTAGATCCCATAGTTAACCTCTTATTCTCATGCCCTAATTCATGCCATTATTTTAGAGTTCACCACCTCCAAGCCTACCGTTCTTCAGAATCAAGCGACCAGAGGTGCCAGGGCTGACGATGTAGCGGCACAAGGTCTTTGGACGCAGCAGCACTACGTAACTCCGGTGAGGCAGCGGCGGCGAGGCCGCAGCTTGTTGAACTTGACCGCCGGCGCTGGTCGATCACGCGAGGAACCAGGCGGGGAGGGGCGGTGGCGCCTCGGCTGGCGTGGAGCACCGGCGTGTGGCGAAGTTCGCCGGGATCCGTACGGCAACGCAGCAGAGATCGCAGCAGTTCGGGAGAAGGAGAAGGCAACGAGAGGGAGCCCTTTCCTCTTTTTCTCTGAGGTTTACCTCTTATAGAAGCCTTAATAATTGATCTCCTTATTTAAAAAAATCCAATAGTAAAAGCTAGCATCATATTGTCACATGCCTTCCTTTATTTTAGATTATCCCTAAATTAGCCCTCAATTATTCCTCTACTACTAGTCAACAATGTAGATGATAACACTCTTCCACTTTATGTCATGTCTCTCCTAAAGTAATATCTTCTTTTAATAATGTCCCGACCCGGATCCGAAAATCTCGGGTCGATAATGTCAATTACCACGGCGCACTGTAGCCTCACGGGGCCTGCCTCTCATCAGACCAGATCCGCGAATACCGTCTTTTGACTCGCCCGATTCACTTTATCGGAACTCTAATATTTGTCCGATTCTCCCATTTCGTTACTCATGATCAATTAACATTTAAGAATTTTCCCGATTAAATAGTTGTGGTTATCTTTTCTATCCGCCTCCAACCATTTCGAATATGAGCAGCTTGGCCCAATAAGGCCTTCCCTTGGCCCACTAGTTGCGAGGTTGGTTTTAAAATCTAATACTCCTCAATTTTCCCTTTACTTAGACTAATAATACTTAATTTGCTTTCCGTGTTAATTAATCTCATTAATTACCGAATAATTTTCTTTATTTATGCACTTAAAAATTTCGGGGCGTTACACTTCATCACTGAATTTGTATGATTTGCATTTCATTAGTCACCTCGAGATGCGAGTTCCATCACCGCCTCGAGATTTGTGGCCGTTTTGAAATTTATATTTTCATCGACTGTCTTGAGAGGTGTGTTCCATCCCTGCCTCAAGACTAGCGTCGTTTCAGGATTTATATTTTCATCGGCCATCTTGAGATGTGTGTTTCACCAGGTCTCAAGATTTGTGCTGTTGTGAGAAGTGTGCTTCACTGCATCGGGACACACACTTCATTGTTTAGGATTTGTATTTTCATCAGCTGTCTCGAGATGAGCGTTTCATCATCACCTTAAGATCTGTACTGCTTCGAGATGTGTGCTTCACTGCATCAAGACGCACACTTCATCATTTTGGGATTTGTATTTCATCAGCTATCTCGAGATGAGTGTTTCATTAATACCTCGAGATTTGTGTTGCTTCGAAATGTGTACTTCACCGACTAAGGGGGCACACTTTATCACTGGATTTGAAGATGTTGTTGCTTCGAGATCAACACTGGCATCGCCGCTTTTTGCATTCATGCGGTTGATGTAGAATTTTGTTTTCCCTGTGCTGGATGGCAAGGTTCTAGCACTCGGCTTTAAACAAGGTGATTGGCTTTGCCTCGTAGTGAAGGAGGGGATCTCATCTCTATCGCCAACCACTATCTACCTTTCGATATTTTTTTTTTGAGTAATAAATCTACCGTTTATTTGGGCAGATTTCTCTATTCCATAATATAATTTACTACCCTTTCATCTTCATTTTGTCGAGAGGCGGTAATGTCATATAATATAATTTTGTCATTCAAGCTCCCAAATTGTATCAAGAATGCATCTTTTATATATTACCACATCTGAAATGACTTGAGTTGTAGATTAATAGCACTCTTGAGGTTTTACACTCACAAGATATCATAAGGTGAGCCAAGTGCCAATCCGCATCAATTTTCTTATTTCAATTCAATAATGATCATTTGTCGTGTCACTTGCTTAATCATTGTTGAAGCCTGCACAAGGATAGAGACCCTGAGGTTCCTCTTTGTTCCACCGGCTTGAACTTTTCTTTATGACGAGGGGTTCCACCGGCTTGAACTTTTCTTTATGCCGAGGGATAAGGCTATACAACTTTTGTAGGCCTTCAAGTTGATATGCCAATAGGCTAGCCAGCTGTTGTTGTATTTGCATATTATATGTTTTCATTTGTTGAAATTTCCTTCAAGAGAATTTTGGGTTGGAAGAAAAAATGGGTTCATCCTCATTATCTTCCCTTCTAGGAATATGAGATTCAAGCCCCATTGTTTGCGCCCTGTGTGGCATGTGACTTGATTCTTCTTTTCATATGCCATTCTAGGACTCCAACACAGTTTATGCAGGATCTTATGAATGATGCATATGGACGGTCTCCCCGGGCCTCCATGACCATCTAAATGATATAAATTTGTACATCCAATTAAAGAGGATTTTGGGTTGGAAGGAAGATGGATTCGTCCTCACTATCCTTCCTTTTAGGGATATTTTGTTGTTGATGATCAACTCCCGTTGTTTTCCCCTGTGCAGCACGTAACCTGATCCTTCCTCTCGTATGCCCCCAGGATCTTATGAATGGTGCAAGTGGTGGGCCTCCTCGGGCATCAGTGACCATCAAGATGATAGAGTTGACTTAGCGTCATCTTATCAATTGCAGCTTCCTCGATGTCGTGTATGGTCTTTTTATAAAGAAACCCATCTTATGGTGACATGTTGGAGGTCGATCACCCTTATATGCATCGAGTTGAGGTCATGATTCCGCGGTAGTTGAGTTTCTTCTTTGCCAACAAGAGGATTTAAAAGAACCCATGTGAACATTTTTATATCCTTGAAAATAGACAGAGTCTGATTTCTTTTTCTGCCCTTTTTTTATTTTTTTTATTTTTTTTATTTTTATTTTTATTTTTGATTTTTTTTTGCAAGCCTTTGCCAAGTTTGAAGATTCCCCTATCTCAAACTTTTTTTGGAGGTGCGCTTATCTTCTCCTGCAGGAACTACCCTCTAAAGCTGGGCTGGGGTAACCTCTACAAAATGAAAGTCCTTGATGCCTCACCGTTGGATCTTCATATCAAACCAAGAAAAGCATATTAGGCAGACGTCCCATGTGTGGAAGGTGTGGCACTATTAGGACTTCTATGGATGCCAAACTTCCATTTGTAGGAGAGATCCTGTATGTAGTTGTCCCCATGCAAAGTTCATAAGCCTCGTACTTGTACTTTTGCCTCAAAGATGGGAGGTGGAATGAGTCCCCACCGGGCGTGCTAGAATTTATGGGATCGAAAATACCGGCCTGGCATCGTGTCTGTGAAGAGACACCAGGCGATACATCGAATCACAAATGTCATATTTTTTTTAATTTTGCGGGTTCTTCCATTCCAAATAGAGACAAGCCTCTATTATTAATTACCACAGACAAAGTCTTGGGAACCTCCGATTAAGGGCAAAGGAGTACAAGTAGAGGCAATGAATAATAAAATAAAATAAATAATTTTATTTATTTGAAAATCATAATTTTCATTACATATGAATATCATCATAGGATTTTTATACATATTATTTATTTATTTATTTATATAAATGACTCTGCTTCCGCTTTGGGATTTATGTTTCGCCACTTTGGAATTTGTGTTTCATCGGCTGCCTCAATGCATGCTTTGTCAGCCATGAGATTTACACCACTTTAGGATTTTTATTGACCAACTCGAGATGAGTATTTCATTGCCACCTCGAGATATATGTCACTTTGAAATTTGGATTTTATCGGCCGCCTCGAGGTGAGTGTTTCTCCTGTTGCCTCGAAATACGTGCCACTTTGAGATTTGGATTTCATCATCCGCTTCAAGATGCGTGTTTCTCCATCCGCATCAAGGTGCGTGCCACTTTTAGATTCATATGTCATTATCTGCCTCAACCAGCATGCTTGTGTAACAAGATGCCCGTGGGGAAGAGCCAGGACTTCAACTTTTTGTTTGCAAGATCCACTATTTGACTTGAATATAAATATATGTATATAATTATATATGCTTGCATATATATATATATATATATATATATATATAGAGAGAGAGAGAGAGAGAGAGAGAGAGAGAGAGAGAGAGAGAGAGAGATTTTTATATTATTTGAGTGGACTTTTGAATTTTTTTTTATTTAATTTTTTTTTTAAACATCTGCAGCCCGTTTTTCACAGCTTTTCTATTTTTTTTCTCTTTCCTTTTTTTTTCTCCGTTTTTATTCCATCTGTTCTTTTTTTTATTTTTTATTTTTTTTACTTCTTTTCCTTTCTGCCACTTTCCTCTTTCTCTCTTTTTTTTTAAAAATCTTGTTTTGACGCCCCCCTCTCGACTTCTTTTTATTTAGTTATTTTATTTATTTTCTTCCGCCTCCTCTGTTCCACTTTTCTTTTTTATTTTTATTATTTTTTTTAGATTTTTTTTTCCTCTTTCGCCGCCCCCTCTCTTTGTTTTATTTTTCTCTCTCTCTCTTTTTTTTTTCTTCTTTTTCAAATCCTTTCTCTCTGGCGGCGACGGCGTGGTCTCCACAAGGGAGGATTTGAACATGGTTTTCTCCTCAGTTGCGGTGAGGATGATCACCAGCACTACCACGCATGGGGTGGTGCTATTCTTTGGCAGCAACGGGGAATAATACCCAGCACCACCACGCATGGGGTGGTGCTGTTCTTCAGCAGCAATAGGGACAATAACCAACACCACCACGCATGGGGTGGTGCTGTTCTTTGGCAGCAACGGTTGGTGACGACGGCCTCCACAAGGGAGTCGGACGATGACATTGATGGAATATGGGAGAGGAAGGAGCCCTCTCCTTATGCTATATTATAGTTGATCGACGGACCCGAGCCTGTATCCTTCGGCAAAGCCATTAGAGACAGGCTCGTGTCTGACCAATCACACAACTTCTAGAGGAGAGCATGGAGGAGATCTCTCCCCCCAAAAGTCCTTTTTTTTAAAACAAATCTCCCCTCTTTTATTTATGGATACCTAGATGATAAGGTTCAAATTTTAATTTGAGTTTTAATTATCATTATATCATAATCTAGATAAGATCAAAATTTTGAATTTTAATGATCATAATCTAGATTTAGATATAACCTTGAATTTGAATTTTAATCATCAAGAGATTAGATCAAAAATTTTAATTTTAATTTTAATGATCATAATCTAGATTTATGACTTTGAACTTGAATTTTAATTATCATAATCTAGATAATATCAAAACTTGAATTTAAATTTAATTCATTTATTTTTTGTCTCGAGATTTGTGTTCTCGGACTATCTTGGGATCTGTATTTCTGAAACTGCCTCGGGATTTGCGTCTTTAGCTTGCCTCGGGATACGACAGGATATATTTTTATTTTAAATTTAAAATATCTTAATTTCAAGATACTTCTAGGTATATATTTCATTGGCACCCTTCAAATATTGGCATATTGTAATTTTAATGCATATATATTTATGTGTATGTATTTTTTCGACACAAACAATCATATCCTTGCCCTCTCAATCTAGAAATAGATAAACCACAACGAGCAAAATATCCATCCAAAGCTGTCTTTAGTGAAGTGGCTGAAGTATCAACAACATGTTCAACAGTAAGAAATATTTCAATTACTTGTCCTTGCTTATTCACAAACCTCACACTTACAACCATTTTCTCTTTTATTGATTTGTCACGAGACTCATCAAGAAGTATAGAGAAATGACTATCTCCAATCTCATCAATAATGACCCGCATGGTCTCTTCTGCACAAGCCCTCACTAACTCTTTCTGTATTTGTAGAGAAGTCATTTGATTATTTCCATGAGCATTTTCATTAATCACACGGCCAACACTTTCAACTTCCGTCCCATACCAATTCAGCATCTCTAGAAAGTTGCCCCTATTTGTGGAACTAGAAGATTCATCATGTCCACGAAAAGCAAGACCTTGCAACAGAAGAAATCTAACAACAAGTAAAACAGCAGTAACACGAACTCTGTATGCAATCTCCATCTCTTTGCTATGAGAAGAGAATATATGCGCCACGCTTTGCCTCTGATTTTTGAAATCCTCACAATGTCGCCTTGCATTGTTGTGGTTGCTATTAACTCCGCCAACATGCTCAGTAAAAACTTCAATTGCCTTCTTCCAATTATTAAACCCTGTCTTAGTGAAGGCATCAATCCTAGGTTTTTCACTCCTTGGCTGCTTAAAAAGATAACAATAGAAACAATAAGCTCCATCTTTCTCCACACTATATTCCAACCAATCAAATTTCTGAAACCACACTTCTTTAAAGCTTCTCAAGTCTTTTCCTTGTTGTTTTCTAGGAAAATTGTGGCCAATTGGTTGACATGAACCCATTAATAAATACTCTCTCCTTACTTGATCTCTTATTCCTATATCATATTCCTCAATTGGTTTTCGAAACCCTGGGTCAACAATAATATCACTCAGATCAAACTCAACACAACTTTTCTTTTGTGCAACGGTACTTGCATCAGACGATGAACTTGTTCTTGCTTCGAAATTCTTTGGGATAGATTTAAAAAACCTCTCCATATCTATGAAATTGATCAAATTAAATATATAAATGAATTGAACTAAATCATAAATTAATAAATTGTCCAATCAAATATGTGTAACACTAAATTAGATACTTTATCCTAAATTAATCCTAATCATATTGAACTAGGTTTACACCTTAACTCATAATAGAAATTTTGTGTGTGTGTGTATATATATGTTTTAAATAATTTTTTTGAATTTATTTCAATAATTTTTTAAATTTTAATTTGTATTAATTTTTTAAATTTAAGATCTTATAGATGAAGTTTTATTTGAAGTGATAACTTATATATAAATTTTTTTACAAATAAACTTTTTAATTTTAATCTTAGTAAATCACAAATTTTAATTTTAATACTACTCAAATCTCTAAATTAAATTAATAATATCAATTTACATGCCACATCTGACATCTCTAAATCAAATAATCAATTACATATTGATATCAATCCACTTATGACTTATCTACATACCACATTAATTAATCTTAAATTCTCAATTCACAAATATTTCAACAAATTTCCTCAAACAACATCCAAAAAAATATTTCACAAATGACAAAAAAAATAAGTAAGCAAAGAAGTTTTTTTTTAAAAAAAGCTTCACCTGAATCACCCCTCCTTAGAAAGATCGGAGCTTTGTCGGAGGGTCGAAGACTCGGAGTCCCGAAGAGATCAGAAAAGTCGGTGTTCTTGAATCTTGAATCACAGAAGAGAAAATGGGTAAGACCGTAAGACTTACAACTTACAAGTTACAAGGATAAGATTGCAACTTGAAAATGATATTTACCAAAAAAAAAAAAAAATCAATTTCTCTATTTTTGAATTTGTAGCCTGTAGCTTGTAGGAGAAAGGGAAACTGAGATGAGGGAAAGTGGAAACTGAGAAAGAGATGAGGGTATAACCGTATAACTATTATGTTATATATTATATAAAGTTCAGTATAAATGCCTCATCTCTTTGACTCTTTCTAAATATATTATATATTATATATATTAATATTATATTAATATTTAATGTATTATATTATATTATTTATATGATATATTAGGCCGGAGGCCTGGAGGGAGGGAGGGGCGGATGGCAGGAGACAGGGGCGGCGATAGAGTGAAACTCGAAAATGTGGCAACGAACCAGAAACAGAAACAACGAAATCATAGATACGCCCAAAAGAAGGCGATGACTATAATAAGGCAATGACACTGATCAAAGAATGAACAAAAGAACCAAGAGATCAATACCAAGAAAAGTAAACAAAATGAATCATAAATAGCAAGAAGAACCAAATCAAAGTTCCACTGTTAAAGAAATCATTCAAGAACCAAGTCAACATAGAACTAAATTTCACCAAAATAACAAAACAGGGATGAAAGCAGAGAGATGACTCACGAAGCGGCTCTGCCCGTTGAGAAGAGATGGATTCTCCTCGAGCTTGCTCCTAATACCATCGAGATCATCTGCCTCCACCAGTTCATGGATCGTCGCCATTGGCCGCCGCTTCTCCTGAGCCCCCTATATCGTTCGTTGCGAGCGAGAAGCCGAACAAGACGGAGTAGAGAAAGAAAGTGGAAAAGAAGCCTCCCAACGAGAAGAATCCAGTATTTATTTATATAAAATATAAAATATTGTTTTTGGGAATTCTCTTACAAAGATGGCGTGAAGAATCTAGACCGTTGAAAACGGGTCGAGGAGGTCGTGGCCGTAGGATTTGGGCGACCATCAACCTGGAGCGGATGCCCGTTGGAAGGGTTTTTTTTGGTATAATACCCCAAATCAGGGGCGGAGGGACAGGGGGGCAGGGGGGCGGCCGCCGCGGAGGAAGGGGGCGGAGGGGAGACTGGGTCCTCTGACCTCACCAGCGACAGGGGGGGCGGCCGCCACCCCTACCCCCCTGTCCCTCCGCCCCTGCTTTTAATGCTAATGCTAGTGGAGCTACTGATCTCATTGATGACAATGAGGATGTAAGAGAGATAGGTCTTCTAATTTCCCTTGAGGATGGAGAAAAAAGGCTGGAGCCACACACCACCATCAAAGGACCCAAGGAAAGGTAAGGATTCAACTCAAATGAATAATGCTAACTTTTATCTTGTCATGGTGAACAGAATGGAGGAAGCTTTTAGAAAAGGAAAAGGGAAAATGACAGAAGCTCTAAAAGGTATAGATCAGGTGGAGAGGGAAGAACCACCTGATAGAGGAGAGAGCATGGACGTGGAGAAAGAAAGTAGTCCGAAGGGAGAAAATAGTGCAAATGGGACAAGAAGAAAAGCCAAATTGAAACAGAGAAGGATCCATAACTAGGAATCATAAGATAAAATGAAGGCATTATTATGGAATTGTAGAGGAATATCATGAAGAGATAGGGTACGTAAAGTCTTTTGGATGGTTAAAACTTTTAATTTAGATAAACTATGTCTTGTAGAAACAAGAGCTCATAGGCCAAGAATACAGAGGTTTTGTAGAAAATTTAAGAAAATTGGGACTAGGCGGTAATACCTACAACTGGGTTCTCAAGTGGTATCATTACACTATGGAGGAAATCCATAGGAACGATCACCCCATTGGCTAATTCCAGGTATGCACTCCATCTAATAATATCGAATCAAGTAATTAAACCTGGTACAGTCTCTGTTGTTTCTAACAGTCATATTATCGACAATCAAAAAAAGACTTAGAAAGAGCTAACCAAGCTCTCAACTATGCCTGGGCCTTGGCTTCTCATGGGTGATTTTAATGCTATTAGAAGACTAGAAGAGAGGCAAGGAGGCTCTAGGAAAACAAAAAACTTGAAAGCAGAGTTATTGAATAGTTTTATATGGTATAACAACTTATAAGAGCTCAGGTATTTTGGACGCCTTTCACATGGTGTAACAACCAATTAGGAAAGGCCAGAATTTGGGCTAGACTAGACAAACTAATAGCAAATGTTAATTGGCTTGATATAACTCATATAAGACCAGTCACCTAGCTAGATGCTAGTCGGATTACAGCTTAATTCTTCTTTCCTACAAACCAAAAAAATTAAAAGGAAGCAAACTTTTTAGGTTTAATAACAACTGGATCCATTCAACAGACTGTCATGAGCGTGTTAAAGAAATATGGAGAAATAATGGCAAGGGTAACCCATTGCATGACACAAGCCATAAATACATAACTTAAGGAAGAACCTAATTAGAAAATGCCACAACAATCAACAAAATTTGGAATACTAGATTAAGGAAATAGAACAAGAAATCAATAGAATAGAGGAAAATGGAACAAGAGATAGTAAATAAGACAGATTGGACATGACTTAGAAGCTTATTTAACAAGCAACAAGCACTATTAAGACAAAACACAACTTATTGGGCATAAAAAGTCAGAGTACAATGGCTTGAAAATGGAGATAATAACACAAAGTTTTTTCATCAAACTACAAAAGCTCACAAAAACCATAATAGGATTAACCACATTAAAAATGAACAGAATGTGATTGTTACTGATTATAATGATATTGAAGAATGTTTTATAGATTTCTATACCAAGTTGTGGTAGAACAGGAAAGATTGGGGGTAAGAAAAACAAATATTTCAAGGATTTCCAAAGGATTTACCAACTCTCAGTGAAGCTCAGGGAATGAGTCTAACCATGCGGGTCACCACGCATGGGGTATATAATGCTTTAAACTCTATACCTATAAGTAAGGCTCCAGGAACCAATAGGTTGAATGTAGAATTTTTTAAGGCTTTTTGGAATACAATAGGGGCAATATAGTTAGAGCAGTAGATCATTTCTTCAAACATGGACATATCCTCAATAGCTGGAACCAAACCTTAATATGCTTAATTCCCAAAACTGATAACCCTCAACATGTAAAAGACTACAAATCCATATCCCTGTGTAATGTCAACTATAAAATTGTTTCTAAGGTATTATCCAATCGTATTAGGAAGTGGTCCCACAACTAATAGGGAAAAAATAGAGTGCATTCATAATACACAGAAGTATCTTTGACAATATTCTATTAGCACAAGAAATAGCATATTCACTAGAAAAAAAAAAACACCCAGGATCACCCAATGATGAAACTTAAGATGGATATGGAGAAGACATATTACATAGTACAATGGGAAGCCATCATCGTTGTATAAAACAAAATGAAATTTTCACTAAAATGGATAACATGGATTAGGGCATACATAGAGTCCACAATCAACACCTTTATTCATATTAGTGAAAATATGAATAAAGCAAGATGATCCACTTTCTCCTTATTTATTCATATTAGTGTCACAAGTATTAACCAATATACTTAATAGGGTTGAGCCACTAAACTTACTTAAATAAGCCAAAATCACAAAAAATATGAGTATTAATCATGCATAATATGCAGGTGATGTTTTGATTTACTGCAAGGCTACAAGGAAAAATACAAGAACAATCAAAATGTGCTTGAACCTATATTAAACATAACAGGTAAGAGAGTCAACATAAAGAAGTCTGAGGCCTACTCCTACTTTCCCTCTTGGTTTAATATAAGGTTAAAAAAAATTAGTATTGAATATCATAGAACAACAACAAGGAGTTTTCCCTTTTAAATATCTAGGCTATTGAATATTTCCCTTAAAATCCCCAAGTGTAAGACATTTAATAGATAAGATTGATAAGAGATTTGAACATTGGAAGACTTTGCCCTGTCTATGGTAGGAAGAACTACTCTAGTTAATTTTGTAATTATGTCTATTCCAATCTATGGATTGAGTACTTATGCAATCCCATATAGTGTATTGGATTATATCTCTAGAGCTAGGAGTTTTATTTGGGAAAATAACAGCAATGATAGAAGCCTACATCTCATTAACTAGGGGGTCATATCTAGCCCCAAGCCTGAGGGTGGCATGGGTGTTAAGGACTTAAAACTTATGAAAACATATGCTCCGTACAATAAGCAACTAAAAGAAGAAAAGCGAACGAACTTCCATTGGTATTTTATTTGGTCCTAGTGCTTTGCTATTCCATTTCTTCCCTTAAAGGAAGGGGGTCTTATTCGACTGATTGCCAAATGTGAGAAAGAGGAATGCAACGACTACCCCATTAATGAAACCATGTAAATCCATCAAAAAATCAAAAATATACATACATATCCGATAAAATGGTTGTTGCTATCTGCTCCAATAACGAATTATTGGTTTAACTAAATAACTAAAGAAAATAGATAGACCTTTCTTTTCGTCTCAGGTCGATGGATCTTCCAATTGGAAGATTCCCCATATGGATAATACACATTCTAGTTGACCGAACCTAATTCAAATTGTTTTGTTCAGAAGCAAAGATATCCACGGAGGCCAGTTCATCCTATTAAGATATTTACGACCAAGAGGTATTGGATTTTCTTTCACATAGGCCTTGAAAGGAGAAGGGGGGCTAAAATCCTTAGCAGTTTATGAAAAGCTGATAAATGGAAGCCAAACGTCTGATGGCTGCCGCACGACGGAAACAAGAACATAATACTAAGGCAAGGGAGGACGGAACTCCACTTCGACTGACCAAGGATAAAAGAGGTAAGTACTGTGGCATCCTTTATTCTGAAGTGATATAGATCAATGCCTGGATTGGGGGAGCGTTGGTCCCCTTTAGAACTTTTGAATGATTCTAACAAAATATGGTCTAGGATGATAAGAGAAAAGTATGAAAAAATAAATGTATAGGACTCACTTAAGAGTAGTAAAAGCTCATGGACCTTTAAAAGATCACTAACAGTTGCTGGAAAAATTAAAAGAGACATCATACCTACTAATGTATTACTCTCCACCTCAATGATGTTAGAACCTTGGCGTTTTGATATACCACTGCAACTAAAACAAACTTTTATAAATATAGATTATACACTAAATGAAATGTAGGTTCAAAATCTCCACACATGAGAATAGTGGGATTGGGACACCATACAAGACCTCTTCCCAAGCACAGTTATAGATATTCTTAAAACCAAGAAGATAACAAATAAGGAGAAAAACACTAAATGGGAATGGAACTATGGAAGCTAAGGGAAGTAAAGTACTACCTATGCATATGAGATATTCAGAATTAGAACTAATGCAACACAATAGAAAGGTTGGATGAACATGTGGAAAATGAAAGTGACACCCAAGATTAAGATATTCCTTTGGATACTATTACATGGAAAGCTTCCAACAAGACAATATCTCTACAACATGAAAATATGACCAGATAGTGTATGCCCGCTTTGTAATCTGGTTATTGAATCTATTGATCACTTGTTTTATAAGTGCAGGAAATCTCAAGAAGTATGACATAAAATTAGAAAGGAAAAATATCTAATTTAATGGTACACAAGCCAAGGAAACATTAAGAATGGAACATGACCAGAAGATAGAAAGCTAGCAAGCTAGAAACTGACAAAAGAAGAGGAGGTAATTATAGGAATATGGTTGCGGTAGATATAGAAAGGGAGATGTAATAGGGGCTTTAACAACACACAATTCAAATCCAAGACGGTGCCAAAAAAGAACCATGATTGCAGTATTGGAATACTACCATCAACAACAAAACATCCAAGGAATATGAGACAGAGAAGAAAGGTGATGGAACAACATGAACCTTGAGTTCCATATATATGTAGATGTCCCATGGAATGAAAATGAGTTGATGGTAGTGACTAGATTTGTTATCTTAACTAACACAGGGAATTTATGTATTGCGGGAAGCAGAACATGCCAGGCGAATATAACATTTGAACCTGAACTGGAAGCAATCAAGAAAAGAGTGGATGCCTTGAAAGACATAGGTGGAGAGGAGTCAATAATCTACACTGACAATCAAGACATAAAAAGACTATTGCATCAAGACAAGCAACAAAACAAATCAATACCAAAAGGCTCAACAAGAAGAAGCAGGGAAATGCTAGTAGGATTGAACCACTAGAAGGTGATAAAGATCCCAAGATAAGAGAATGAAGCAGTAGACAACTTAGCAAGACTTGCAAGAAGCTGGAAGACAGACAAAACATTCATGGAGGAACACATGCTGCCTGGAGGGCTCCAAGAGAACATATAAACACTAAGAAGTTTTTGTATTAGTTAGCTAAGAATTTAGCTCCCCAGACCTAAAAAAAATGATATTCCACCACCACTTGCCTTCGAGGATATCATCAAAATCTTGGATTTTGATTAAAATTAAAAATGAATATGTATATATATATATATATATATATATATATACAGAGAGAGAGAGAGAGAGAGAGAGTATATCGACTCTAAGACAACCACATGAGTTGAACAAAAATACAACCTAAAATAGTTAATTGCTTTCTCTATCACTCAAATATATAGCCAGAACAACAATGGAAAATGAATAACACTATATCCCAAATTGGCATATGATAGTCTTGATTAAATAGTGGGCCTTTATAGAGAAGTTTTCGGGAGATGGGTCTAGTAGTGAGGATTTAGGCACAGTTGTATATCATTCTACAACGCCTATAGAAAATGGTACAATTATGGCTTATGTTGATTCCTAAGACTAGAAAAAAATAATCTATGCTAAATAAATACATGGAGGTCTATTTCTTGAGTTAGCTAATCGTAAGCAATATATCTCTAAAGATGAAACTTAGTATAGTTATTTTTTATTTTTATTTTTTTTGACATAGGCAACAAGCGCCCCCTAAAGGATTAGTCAAATATGGCATGCACAGGGGCTCGATTCACCCCGGGTTTCACACAACATAGCTTATTTTACCGCCCGAAGGTTTCACACAACATGCACTTATTTTACCGTCCTGTCTACTACAAGCCAACATGGAGAATACTCGCGTGCTTGCGTAGACTACCCCACTGGGTGACCCACGCCTTGCGCCCTCACCTTGCTCTAGCGAGGATTCGACCCCGGGACTTCCGTGGGTTGAATCCCTTATGTAAGTGACCTATGCTGCTAGACCGCGAGGTCTTTGGTAGAAACTTAGTATAGTTGTTGAGTATTTCTTTATGGACTTAAGCACATGATGTTTTTTTTATTTTTGTGTATGGTTCAGAGATCTGTACTCAATTAACTAGTAGTCTAGTACATTACCAACAAGACATAGCATAGGTCCAATAGCTAGTGTGGGAGCTCTTGTAATCTTTCAAATTGTATGTATACACAGCCAACTCTGGCCTCATTTTCCAATCTTTTCGCCATGAGATTTGTCTATGCATGCCAAGATCCATTTGTAAAGAGCAAGAATTTGTATTTCTTTTTGCTCCACCATCTCCTTCTTTCCTCCTCCACTTCCTTAATAGGTTTCTGTTGCTCTAGGTACAATACAACCTTATATATAAACGCTAGTAGTCACCACTGTAAGGGGGCTGATCTCCTTTCCTTTGAATATTGCATTGTACCTAGCCTTCCATATTTGTCGAAGCGTATTAGCTATGATTACTTGAGTTCTGCTAGATATTCTAGTTGTTCCTATTCTCCCTTCACTGATCCAGTCACCTTCCTACAAATTAAAAAAAGTTAGTATTCCAATCCTCCAAGGATTCTTTAGATTTAACTAGCAACCAAATCTGATGTGTCCACCTGCACTCATGAAATAAGTGAGTTATATTCTCATTAAGCAGTTCACAAATATAACAAGATTTATCTGGTCCCAGGCCTAAAGCATATAGGTAACTTTTTGTGGGCAACCTATTTTGAAACAATTTTCATAAAAATACCTTAACTTAGGGGCCACCTATAGTCTCGACAACCTCTTACAACGACTTCAGTACCTCATGCAGTGATTTAACTATGTAGTTGTTATAAACTGCAACTTTAAGAGACTTACCTTCTATATCTAGTGTCCATCTCCATTCACTTTCTCCTCGCATGTGTGGAGCCTGTTGAACTATTATATTCTCTACGACATTCTTAGGAAACACATTTTCCAATACATCCAATTTCCATTGGCCTTCATGGACCCTGCGGCCTTCCTATATGTTAGTATAATCATTGTTGATATAAAAAGGGGTAAGTTAACCATGGTCATGAATCACAAAAGTAGTCAACATTATATTTTTTTGGGGTTAGATTATCTTTGATTTGTCTAGCAATGTTGACCAAGGACCTAAAGGCCCAAGATATTTTAGAATAACGTGATTATGGCAATATATTAGGTGACCCACACTTGTTTCTCATTAATTTAACCCAGATCTTATTACTGTTGTTTAGATGGTCCATGGTGTGTTTAGTCAGAAGTGCAATTTTCATAATCTTTAAGTCCCTAACACCCAATCCACCATTAGGCTTTGGACCTAAGACAATACTCCAATCAATGAGATGGACACCACTATTATTGTTGCTATTCTTTCAAATGAATTTCCTAACTAGTTTGAAAATACTTCCAAGTTCCAAGTATAGTATATAGAAGGGTTAAAGCCATTTTTGGTCCCTGAAAATAGGACCAATGTTCATTTTCATCCCAAAATTCAAAATTTGTTCAATATGGTCCCTATGTATTGCATATTTTGACATTTTGGGTACCTATATATTCCGTATTTTGACATTTTTGGTCCCTATTGTTGACGTGGCGGTCATGTGGAATACCAATGAAATGCATATAATCTTTTTATTATTATGTTTAGGTCGTTACTTTGCTGATGTGGGATGATGATAAGTTATATCTTGATGTGGACCGTATTGAACAAATTTTAAATTTTGGGGATGAAAATGAACATTGGCCCTGTTTTCAGGGACCAAAAATGACTTTAACCCTATATAGAATGACATATGTATTGAGCCTAAAAGCTGGAATAAACATTATGGCATAGTTGACTAGGGTGATCCCCCTAGCTATGGATGAAGACCAATAGACAAGTTTTCTATCTACTTTCTCTACAAGAATATAAAGTTATGCATATAACTCTTAGGAGAAATCCAGCACCCTGGGTATTTGAATGGAAAGTTACCTTTTTTGATTTTGAGGATATCTATAATGGCTTTCCTAATCTTTAGATTAATCCAAATTGGGAGGAAGAGTTCATACTTACTACACTTTGCCCTTTGCCTTGTAAGTGATGAATGTATGTCCATACATAAGTTTAGATTCCTAGTATTCTTCCTAGTAGCTTTACAACATATAAAGTGGTCATCTGCAATAGAAATTGTGATTAATAGCTAACGAGTCATTAATTCTAACACTCCTAATTAGTTGTAGGAAATTAACTTTATTGAGGATATTGGTCAAGACCTGTAATACGATGATAAAGTGGTAGGGAGGTAGGCGGTCACCCTGTCTATACTTGCATTTGGTTTAATTTAGCTACCAACTCTACTATTAATAATAAATCAATATAGCTAATGTGTATGATATTGTCAGTGTGCCATGTCAGCTAAGAAAGAATTAGATATAACTATTTTTACTAAGGTATTGAAGCAAAAGATATATCTCCTAGAGCTAAAATATTTATCAAAATAGTTGTATTATGCTGGTTAGGATGAAACCCTAATTTTTAAATTTAAGAAAAATATAAAAAAAATAAAAGTTTAGCCATAAGGCCGGATTTCCAAAATAAATAAATAAATAAATAAAATATGGAGAAACCACATCTCAAAGATCATTTTTTAGGTTATTTTTAAATTAATAAACAAAATAAGCAATTATTTATTTATGTAGGGACATATACGCAAAACCCCATACAGTTATCATAATAGATTAATAATTCATTCTTCTTTTCTTCGCGGGCCTTGCCTGACTGGGCCCACAAACGTTGGAACCAAAAGTCCTCTGCCCGTCGAGAGATCATGACAACAATGGCGATGCTCGAGGTCCTGTTCATGCGCCAGAACTCCTTGAAATCCTTGCTCTACAGCGTCCGCGGGCGGAGGAGCTCCTCCGATGGCGACGAGGATCCCATCCCCATTCCCCAACTCTCCCCCATCGCAAACTCCGTCGTCTCCCGCTGCTCCCGGTTCCGGTCTCTCTGTATTTCACTACTTCTTGATTTCATGCAATCCTTGCTGTTCTAAGATGAAGGAGATGGGGTTTCATAATTTCATTTATTACTAGAATTCAGATTCTTGGATTTTAACTGCTGAATATGGAGAGTTTGGAGTTAGCAATGGAGGATTGTGAGCGCTCATTAGGGAATTGGAGGAATGGGGATTCATCAGGGTTCTTGAAGTTATTTGGAAATCTTGGATGGTTAATTTAGGGTTTGACATTTGTTTATCACTGTTTGACAAATAAGAATTTTGAGGACAGATTCATTCATACGCAAGATTCTTTATTTCTCTTATTACTCACTTGCAATGCAGACACGAAAAGTGAAAACAAGATATTAATCACAAGAAATCTTTTAGTATGTTGTACTTGCCTTCAAATTTTGCGGAAAGGACAGCACTTCATGAACTTAGGTTCAAAGTCTTCATTCCACAAGTAATATGTTGCTACAAATGTTTCTGCATCTTAAAAAGCTTTAACTTTTCATGGTTTCTTTAAAATCTAGTAGAAAGGTCATTGATGGTTTAAGAGATGTGCATTCGAGAAATCTCACTGGTTACATATCTCACCTCCCAATAGAATGTAAAAATATTCTGCGAGTTGTTTGTAAAAGAAAGCTCAGTGACAGCTGACAGTTTGTGTAATTACAGGATACTTGTCCTATCAACAAAGGAGTTGCAGCAGTGTTTTCAAAATGAGCTTCCTGACAGTGTCAAGCAACCTGCTACGTATGCCAGACATTTACTAGAGTTCTGCTCATATAAAGCTCTTCATGTTCTAACTAAGTGTCCGGATTATTTGGCTGATAAGGAGTTCCATAGATTGACATTTGATATGATGCTTGCTTGGGAAGCCCCTGCTACAGGGAGTGAATCATTACCTAAAGTGAGACATTTGACCATTGTTTGTTGCTCTTTATAGCCTTCCACTACTTCCTATTTGACATTCTGTATAGTTAAGTGTTTATCTAGATCTATCACTCATAATTGGAAGTTTTAATTTGCAAATAGTTAGTGAATTATTTGTTACTTGATTTTTTAACTTGCCTGTCCTTTACTTGTGTATTTTACAAGGTTCAAGGTGGTCAGTCTTTTCGTATAGGCTTCAAAGTATTTGTTTGTTGTGACAGGGAACTGCTTGTGATAACCATCCAGAAGTTGAAGATGAAGATGGAGGATCACGGTTCTATACTAATTCTACTTCTATGGCTGTTCAAGTTAGTCTTCCTCTACTGGTTTTAATTATTCTTTTATTTCTATTTTTTCTGGATACATTTGTTTTCTTAGACATTTGGTGTGTGACCTGGATGTGAGGAAATGATTCTCATCAGCTCCCCTTACCAGGTTGATGATAAAAAGAATGTTGGATTGGAAGCCTTCACTAGAATAGCTTCTGCTTGTCCTGCTGTAGCTGATGTCATCACTGTTCAGAACCTCTTTATGCACTTACAAGCACTTCATCTGGCCAACAACATTTTCTTATATACAGCAAGTACCTCAAAAGCCTTGACAAGTATGTTTCTTTTTCCTAAATATACTGATTGGTTTCTAAATTCTCTGATTCTCTTTCTTAGATATGTTCACTAACATGCTTAATAAATGATTTTAAGTAATCACTCCATGGAATTTGTGTTTTCAATTCAAGTTCAAAATATATGCCAGAAAGGCATGTGACCTAAATCAAAGTTGTTATTAAGCTTATTGGTAAAACAAATTATGTTAATCTACCAAAAGTTTGTCCTTAACTATCAATTCTCTAATGATAAAATAAGAGCAAAATTTTCCTTGCGAAACATAAAAAAATTTCTGTGACATATTTAAAGAGAAGATTTGTATAATGCGTATTCAGAAAAGTCACCCTATGCAAGTGTGTAACTCTGGTTCTAGGTGCATAACATGCTGAGAAGTTGTCAGAGCTTACAAATTCCCATTATATGATTTGCTATAGGAGAGAATAGCGGTTCTTCATTTCATAAGGCTTCTAAGACTATTTTTTTACTATTACAGACCATAGTTTATGGAATTAGACTTCAATATGACTGGTAGGTCTTTTTTTGGCTTACATCTAATATTTGGTGAGACTTGGCTGCAAAGAAAGTCATTTGCCAATCCAGCCTATGTGATGGTTATCATTTTCCTAATTATCTATTTAACATCTAAGAAAATCCTGGCTGGGTTTCAGTTCAGGTGTCTTGCCCACCAAATGTTTTTGGTTGGTGCGGAGTTTGTAGCTTCAGACCCTTGTATAACATATAAATGGTATTTAAGAAAACCATCTTCAAGATTGATGTGGCACACAATAATTTACTTTATTTGAAATTTAAATAAGAATTTTTTATTTGATATAGTCATGGAATTGGTTCCTCCTATTCACAGGGGTTTAGAATAAGAGAGAAAGATAATTCCTTTTGTGGTTCCATATTTACAGGAGTCTAGAATAAGAAAGGAAAACTATTTTTTTAGCATTTCATGTTTTTAGAAGTCTAGAATTAGAAAGGAAGATCTTTCCTTTCATATTTTTGTATTACTCTATCTAAAAGGCTCATGGTATTATTGAAGTTACATAGAATTTGAATTCAGCTATCAACAATTTGTTAGTATGGCTAACAATAAAGGGGGTTCTTACTCACTTGAGTCTATGTGTTTATCAAACTTCCCTATTTTATTTTTTCTTTATTCCCTTAGGTAGTGTTGGCAAGGGAATATCCCTTATTCCTCTCATTCCTCTCTTCCAAACATTATGATTTGACACATGTGTTATAGTTAATGCTATTAATGAGTTTAAAATCATAATCCCACCTCAGCTTATCACTAATTTAATATAACTTATGGCTTAGGAAAAGACAAGAATGCCCTTATCATATTGGTCAGTGGGAGAGATGGTTATTCATGTGTTAATGTGGTTACGATGCGGTTTAACCCCCAATGGTGATTAATTACCAACTAATGGCTCCTTTTTCCTACCATACTACTATGAGTCCTAATTTCTCCCTCCGGCTTCCCTAACGCTCAAATGTTAAGAAACTTATAGGCGGCGTACATATGGCGCTAGCCTGACCACCACCAATCAAGGTGTCACACCGTTCACTGGGTTAGGCACTATAGTTGAGACTGGTAGACAAGGAGTAACCATTGCTTCACTACCGTTGATGTTGCAGGGAGCTTGGATGTTGGATCTGACCTTGAGAAAATCTTTTTATACTCATCTCTGTGTTGTGTAATGCTTGGATGCTTGGATGCTTGGATGTTGGATATTGAGGACGCCTTCGGGGATCAAGGGGACTTGGAGTATATTGGTGGGATTATAGAGCGGCGTGATGGGTGCGTGCGCATTTGTATTTGCATCTGTTCCATATCGAGGCATGATGACATGAAGGGGCGTGCAACTTTTCAACTGCTGGTATAGGAGAGATTGGATCATTTCTTTAATTAAGGAGATAGTGTGGGCAACTCTTTAGCAGGGGTAGCTTCATCTCTTTGCCAGTTTGCTTTATTAATGAGGAAAGGCCAGGAGATTAGATGCATAACCGTGACTTGATTAAATCATCTTCCTTCAAATGAGATTTAAAGCATTTTGAAATTTAACCCACAAGTAGGATATCCCATTGTCCCCGGCGCACCCCAATCTCTCTCACTTTGCTAGCTAAAGAGATGGAGAAATTGGGGCTTAAGGTAGTACTGTAGGGACGGGGAGTCATTTGCAGTTAATTTCGCCTTATATTAGCTTGTAATTTATCACGGTTGGGGGTTAAATAGCTTCATAAATCATATTAACACATGAATAACCATCTCTCCCATTGACCAATGTGTTAAGGGCATTCTTGTCTTTTCCCAAGTCATAAGTTATATTAAATTAGTGATAAGCGGAAGTGTGATGATGGTTTTAAACTCATTAATAACATTAATTATAACCCATGTGTCAAATCATAATGTTTGGAAGAGAGGGATAAGAGGAATAGGGGATATCCCTTGCCAAACACTACCTTAGTTACCTTGACCCCTTCCCTCACTAAACTTCTTCTATAAAGTAACCACAACCTATTTCTGACTTAGCAATGAAAATTTTAGGCTTACCGTGAAAATTTTAACCAATTTTATCTTAGGCCTCTATCAAAGGTTGTGTATTTTGTGGGCAACTTTTAAAATAACCAAGCATGGCTTTGATCTGTCTAGCCTTCTCTAAAGAACTCAAGGCTTTATATTTTATAGTGAAAATGAAAACTATATTGCTTTGTGCCATGCAACTAGGTGAGCCAGGAAAAATCAAAGACAGCCATCTAAGTCTTTAAACTAAAGCCTGTTGGGTCAGTTTTCCTGAACATCAGATTGCCATTGTTTAAAATTTTCAAATTGGCTTTTAGTCTACCCATTTTCTGCTGTGCAACAGAAAAAAAAGTGGCCGTGCAGTTTAAAATACTCTG
Source organism: Dioscorea zingiberensis (assembly GCA_026586065.1). Taxonomy (NCBI): domain Eukaryota; kingdom Viridiplantae; phylum Streptophyta; class Magnoliopsida; order Dioscoreales; family Dioscoreaceae; genus Dioscorea; species Dioscorea zingiberensis. The sequence goes on from CM048823.1 coordinate 42,483,219, forward strand.
TCTGGAAGTTATTTCATAGTTATATTTAAGATATTCTACATGAAACCTATTTTTTTGCCATACTCCATGCTAATTGCTTTTCTGTTGGATACTATACATGCTCTGAGTTTACATCATGTTTTTCTCTCCAGACAAGGTTGTCCCCTGATTTTTAATATCTTACTAATTTTTCGTTAATGTGTTTTAATTACATTATGAAGCACAAGGAAAGAGGATATATAACAGTATAGGAGTTTTGGTAAAAACACTTACACCAAACCCAATGACTCGATACAATTCCTCGTTTCTCCAGGATTCCTGTGTCATTATGTGGTTCTTATTGATCCCGGCAACATAAATGCTAAACCACTTGTCATTGAAAAAATTCTTCATTAGAAATTTGTAAAGCCTTGGTGGAACTGGAACCTCATCTTTTTTCTTCATTCCAGTAATTCAATTCCACCCAAAGTTAGGTAGGATTGCTGTCATGTTCCATACAAATTTCAGATAATCGAAATTTCTCTATTTATTTCTCTATTTCCTCTTCAATGTTTTTAACTTTAAACCTACCAAATAGATCTAATTTCAGTACTCCGTAATTGTGAAGCACATAAGCAATGTTGTCTACTGTTAATAAGCAAATCATATCATGGTTCTAGTTACTTTATATTTTATACACTGGCCGTGGAAGCACTTGAGATGAACTGTAAAATACCTATGCCTAGTGCTTCGTTACTGGTGTGTCTTCATAATCCTTTTGTTGCACTGCAGGGTGCTTAAATCTGCAAAAGGTTTAATAGGGCCTTCATTCACTTCAAGCCTTCAACTTGCTGATGGAGAAGTTATCTTAGATATTGATGGTGTCATGCCTACTCAGCCTGTTCCACAACATGTTGGGATTTCTGCATGGCCTGGTTTGGTATTAAATATCTTACCTTTTATATGTTTTATCCAAGTGTACATGTTTCCAAGTCTGAGATTTACCCTTTATGACAGGAAGGCTAACACTGACCAATCATGCTCTTTACTTTGAATCATTGGGAGTGGGTTCATATGATAAACCTGCCAGATATGACTTAGTGACAGATCTGAAACAGGTGATAAAGCGTGAAATGACAGGACCATTAGGTGCACGCCTCTTTGACAAAGCTGTGATGTATAAATCAACGCCATGTAAGTGTGTTGTTCTCTTGCTTGCATTTCAATCTTGCTTTATTATTATGGATAACTTGATTATAAGTGAAAACCCAATGTTTGACTGCGCCTTTCTACAGTACAGAGCCCATATTTTTGGAGCTTCCTGAATTCAAAGGCCACACACGTAGAGACTACTGGCTGGAAATAATTCGAGAAGTATTAAATGTGCACAGATTCATTAAAAAGTTCAACCTCAAAGAGATTCAGAGAGAAGAAGTGCTATCAATGGCTAATTTAGGCATCTTCCGTTACCGTGGTGTGAAAGAAGCTTTTCATATGGCTCCTACTCATTTTAAGAGCACACTTGCCTTCAACTTAACTGAAAAATTGCCAAAAGGAGATATTATCTTGGAGGCTTTATATACTCAATTATTGCTTTTGCGTACTGGATATCAGAGATATAATGCTGAAAGTTTATCTAATAAGTCACCTACAGCTCTTTTACCAGCTTCATTACTTGCACTTTCCAGAATGGGTTTAATGTTGCTGAAAAAGCCATACATGATTGAAGAAAAAGACTTCCCTGAATGGGTTGTTCGTGTTGGTGTCTGAAGTCATCTAGAACTGGCTTTGAAAGAATCAATTTGCCATTCTGGTAGAGTTGAGGCTGCATGTGCAACACTTGATCAAGTGAAAGTTGAAGGGATTGATACAAACTTGGCTGTGATGCAGGTACATGAGTATAGATACTTACATATTGAATATTAATGCTTTTATGATCTGAGTTTGAACTACATCCGACAAAAACCTTAAGGAAATTAAATGAGAAAAATGACATTTTAGCCAAAATATTCCATGTGATTTGCCTTGAGTGATTGCTAAAAATTCAAATTGCTGGGAAGCAATTACATCATGCTTGCTTCTGCTACTATTTCTATGAATAACAAACAAGTACATGAACAGGTATAAAAAGTTATGAAAATGAACTGTTTTCATTCCAATATCTGCTTATAATTTTTAACTGTTTATACATTATACAAGAGTCATTATTTGTAAGTTTCAGGTAGATGAAATAACTTGTATGGTATTCACAATGCCTGCAAAATCGTAATTCTGTTTGCACTAAAGTGGAGGAATGTGTTATAAAATTAAATCCTGTTGTTCTCTGAAGTGGGCAAGGGTCAGCAGGGTGGGATTCCCTCATGTCTATTTTACTCTCTTTTTTTGTTTCAGGCATTACTTTATCCTTTAGTGGAATCAGGAAAGTGGCTTCGCTTTCTATCAAGATGGGAAGATCCTTTTAAGTCCATCATGTTCTTGATTGTATCTCTGTATGTTGTTTACAGGTAACATTTCAATCATGACATAAGATAGGGAAGCACATTGTTTACCACTTTGGTTTGAGTTTTGACTTGTTTGTTCTTAATGCACATCTGATTTTTGCCTGATATGTTGTAATAAATTAAGTGTTTTTACATTTTTCAAGAAAAATTTCATATCATTGTTTATGAGGTGAAGAAGTCTAGCCTTTTATTATTTCTTTAGCTGTATCTTATTTTTCTGTACCCTATAATTGATGGATGAATACTTATCATCAAGTACTTATCTAACTGTACTGTAGTACTTAGATTTATTATTTTGTAGTAACCTATGAATGTGCTACACTTATGTTTCTATCTGTAAATGCTTGTATAAAACTGTATTCTTGGTGTCACTAGCCTAATTGCATTTGGCACCAAATTATGGCATTGAATACCAGGACGCAAGAATATTTTCCCTAGAGGAACTTCAAGTCATCTTTATAATCATCTTCAAAAGCTTTAAAAAGTCCCTGGGTAGATAAAAATGTTAAATAAAAGCAATTCCTGTAGAGCATATCCACAATTGTTTTTAGGTTTTCGGCTTAGGAAGATCAAAAAGATAAATGGTTGATGTTGAAATGAGTCTGTAAGAGAAGTCGTATAAAAAAGGTAGGCTACATTTATTATTTAAGGGTATTTTTGTAAACCCTAAAACTATATAATCTAATATGTATAAGGGTATTTTTGTATTTTTTTAGCAGGGCGGGGCGGGGCGTATTTTAAAGGGATCTTTATCATACCCCGCCCCGCCCCGCCCCGTATTTCTCGGTGCGGATCGGGTCGGATCGGGTCGGAAATCACGGATCGGCTCGGGTATTGCCATCCCTATATTTAGTGGTAAGTGTCTCTTCTGGGAAAATGAGGGCATTCAAAATCACTTTTGTAAGTTAGCAAAAATGAAATCAAATCAGAATTAGAGTTGTAGGCAAAGAGTGGAAAATTCAAACAAATCAAATATCTATCGAACTCTATCTGTGCTACTATTGTAGCTGTGGCATCTGGTATGGCATCCTATTGCAATTGTTTAAGGCTTCTAAATTGAGATTACTTATGCAACTTTAGCATGTGAATCCACATAATTAATAATAAGTTTCTATGGCAGCCTTTTTTCCTTTTTAATATAAGAAATATTAAAGAAGAAACATTGGTTTATGGGTTCAAATTGGCTTTACTAACGAGTGACAAGCAAGGCTCCACATAAGTTTTTGGAAAATTTGAAGCTCCCTCATGACGGGGACTTAAAGGAGTTTTGGTTCCAATACCTACCACTAAACTTTATTGAACGAAATTTGAAAGTTCAGAATGAACTGAATATTTCTAAAAGACATCTTTCAAGACAAAAGATGCATATTTAAAGCATGTAACTTTACAACCATTGAAGGGTAATATCAAATAGCATGACTTGCAAATAACTTTTTGCTCATGGGGTTCAAAGATGCATAAATATGAAGTTCAGAATGAACAGAATATGTCCTATATATGTTCAGAAGAATTAAAGTTGTGTTGAACTGATAGCTTTGGAGATCTTGCAAGACTACTGATCAAGCTATCATGATTAAGTGGGGCCTAAGAAATTGCAGTGATCATAATGTATAATGAATTCAAATCACACATAATGAGAAAAGAAATAGAAAAAAAAAGCTGATGACAAACTTCTCTTTTTACTGCAAATTTTATGATTTATGTAACCTAAAACCAACAAACACAGATATCGGTTCAAGAAGGCATTTAAATTTAGATGAGCAATACCTCACGTAGAGAACCAACTTTCACAAGGAAAGTTGGTTAGCCTATTACCTCTCACAAGGAGAGCTCGAGGGTCTAAATCATTTTATTGACGTGGTTCTAGTGGCTTGTCTAGTATAAAAAAAACCTCACATAGAGAATGAAAGTAATGTGACAAATTGTTGACATATAATTAGATTCCTTTTCACATGGTTACAAGAGAGATTGCAATGTGCAAAGTGAGAAGTGAAAACTGGCAGTAGGGTGAAAATCATATGTATCTTTACAAGGTTTATTGCTTGTAAACAAACAATATTTATGCCATACCTATCCCCAATTTTGTTAGTTGAAAAGAAACCAAGCATGCATGAAAATTTTGACTTGATATTCAATGAGATGTTTTTTATAAATGCTCTTCATAAGTGGCACCCTATGGAAACACAGAATAGTAATGGGGCTATGTAACAAGTATAGAGATTGTAATGTAGTTTGGTAATTAGAAAACAACAACAACAACAACTAAGACTTAATCCCATACTAGATGGGGTCGGCTATATGGATTCTCTATTTTCATGTCGCTCTCAAATATGAAATAAAAATAAAATAAAATGAAATGAAATAAACTGAAATAAAATGAAATAAAATAAAAAATAAAAATACATAAATAAATAATAATAACAACAAAATAATTCTATGAGAAATTGGGATGTTAGAGGCAGAACAGTATCCCTACAAACAAAGCTAAGCTAAGGAAGGAAAACCTTTTGGTCGACTTATCGGTAATCCTATACTAGGCGGGGTCGGCTATATGAATTCTTTGTCTTCACGTCGCTCTGTCAAAAGCAAGATCCGGCTCAATATCTAACATACGTAGGTCCTTAGACACCACCTCTCTCCACGTAATCCTAGGCCTACCTCTATCCCTTTTCTTATCTTCTACAACTAAACTATCACATTTTTTAACTGGAGCACCTGGGGTTCTCCGGTGTACGTGTCCAAACCATCTTAAACGCCATTCTCGTATTTTATCTTCAATTGGTGCAACATACACCTTCTGTCGGATGTGTTCATTTCTAATCTTGTCCAATCTTGTATGACCACTCATCCATCTTAACATTCTCATTTCGGCCACATTCATCTTATGCATATGTTGAACTTTAGTTGCCCAACACTCGCTCCCGTATAGCATGGTCGGTCTAACTGCCGTCCTATAAAGTTTTCCCTTTATTTTGTTAGGTATCTTTTTATCACATAACACCCCCGTGGCACTTCTCCATTTCAACCATCCAGCTTTGATTCTATGGGTTACATCTTCATCTATCATCCCATCATCTTGAAAAATGGAACCTAAATACCTAAAATGATTAACCTTAGGCACTACCACCCCCTTAGTTTCACTTCTCCTTCATCTCTCCTACTTAGACTAAAATTACAGAACATATATTCTGTTTTACTTAAACTTAACTTAAAGCCTTTACTTTCTAAAGTGTTTCTCCATAATTCTAGCTTTGATTTACTCCATCTCTAGTCTTATCCACTAGGACGACATCATATGCAAATAACATACACCATGGGATGTCATCTTGGATATAACTAGTTAATTCATCCATTATCAGGGTAAACAAGTATGGGACCCACTGATATAGGAAACTCCTCTGTATCGCCTTCTACTGTTCTCACACTTGTAACCACTCTCTCATGCATATCCTTAATAATATCTATATATTTTACATGAATGTTTTTCCTCTCCAATACCGACCAAAGGACTTGTCTTGGTACCCCATCATATGCTTTCTCTAGGTCAATAAAAATCATATAGAGATCCTTCTTCTTTTCTCTGTAGATCTCCATCAAGTTTCTTAATATGAAAATGGCTTCTGTTGTGGATCTACCTGGCATAAAACCAAATTGGTTCTTTGACACCTTTGTGATATACCTGAGTCGATGCTCTATTACTCTCTCCCAGAGTTTCATCGTATGACTCATTAACTTAATACCACGGCAGTTGATAATTAGAAAAGCATAGTAAAATTTATGAAATATAGAAATTTCTATTAGAAAGAGATATTCCTACAGGTACAAGTTGTGCAAATTATGTCTTGTGCATTGTCATGTGATGTGGTCCTGTATTATTGTGTGATAATGGTATTCTGAATCTATTTCCTGATATTTAACATGCTACGTGAAACAATCCTTTGTTACTATGTTAATGTGTGTAATTTTTACTTACTAGATCTAAGCTCTTTACCTTGTTTCCATTGGATCTATTTTTTGCATTATATGATTGATATTGTACCATGAATTTAGGGGTTGGATCAGGTTTATTCTTCCTTGCATTTTCCTTTCTCTTGCAATTATGATGCTCTGGAACAAGTATCGTGGCAAGGGAAAACCCTTGGAAGGCTGTCAAGTCACTCCTCCCCCTAATAAGAATGCTGTTGAACAACTTTTTATTTTGCAAGACGCCATTTCACACCTTGAAACATATGTACAAGCTGGAAACATTTTTCTCCTGAAGCTAAGAGCACTTTTATTTGGTGCTACACCACAGGTTTGACTCCTAGATATTCCATCATGTTTTTTTATTACAAGTATATTTTTTAAATTCTTATGTCCAACATTGTGAAGCTTCATTGTTACTAAGGACAACTGTTTCTGTTCCATAATTTGACTACCTAGGTTTCATAATGTGCCAATTTTAGGACTGATAAAAGTAAATTATGTTCTTTTGATTGGTAATCCCTGCCCAGGTTGGGATTAAATTGGCATATTGTCCACTATGTCCTTGTACACTCTGATGTAATTTTTCTGCATTATAGGCTGACATTTTCCTGCATCTTGTGACCAAATATTTGGAAAATTGTAAGATTTGGATGAGTCCGTGAAAGTTTATATTATTTGAAGTTTTCCAGATTGTAGTGTAACTACGTATCAACTAAATAATTTGATCACTTTTTCACCACTCAGTTTGATAATATACTGATAATATTTATCTAGTCGACTTCTTCAAAAAAAAAATTTATCTAGTCGAGAGTGGTCCATCCATTCTACATTTGTATGCTTGCTAGTTATCAAATGAAGAGGCTTAGTGGTAGCAAACGTAAAAAGGTACTTACAACTTATTATGAGAGACTTCATAAGAGAAGTTAACTATAGAAGAATTGTGTTTGAATCAGATTTAGCATGTGTTGAAAACACTTGAAGGGATAGAGATGCATTTCGTATATTATGTGATATGTTACAAACTAATGGAAGATTAAGTGTAACTTGAAATATGACTGTAGATGAACATATGCAAGAAAATTTTGCTGATACCATGTCCAAGTTAGGTGACTTCTGCCATAGTGCAACATCAGAAATAAATAGACTTACAAATTGCTTTCAATACATGGTTGATGATGCTAATAGAAAGATGCAAGTATTTGTTGTGGTTGCAAAGATTTCAGAACTAACTGAAACTGAGATGATCAAAGTAGGGGAAATTATAACTGGAGATACAGGAAAGACTAATTACTTCTCCATGCCTGATCACTTCAAAAAATATTATGTAATGCAGCGCTTCTACAACAAGACAACTAGTAACCATCATAGTGAAGTCATATGAAGATTGGTAGCTAGTTGGGTGGTTTCTTTGGTCATGACATGTATTATGCATTTGTCATGAGGCATTATCTTAGGACATTTGGATGATTTTAATTATTTTTCCTTATGTGGATGGGTATCATTATGTAAACGTATTTATGTAATGACAACTCCATCTTTAAAATTTAACTTTGTTTGTTTTGCAACTACTTTAACTTAGACTTCACAATTTTGTTATCTTTAAAGTTCTCTGCTGTAGTTATGTTTTTTATTTTTTATTTTTATTTTTAACTCAAGCTTATTTCTTAGTTTCAAAATTTTCATGGTGAGCTTGTTTTTTCATAGTTTATTCACTGTTAATTATGTATCTTAGGATGAGGAAAGAATTTTCTTTTTTGGATTTTTATTTTTATTTTTATTAGTTTTATAATTTAAAATAGAAAATAAAATTTTGGGTTTCGAGCTACAATTATTTGGGTACTAGTTGTTTATGCTCAAGTCCTACATGTTTATGCTCTATGTCTTGTATATGCTATTAACTCCTAACTCCTAACTGTGTATGCTCCTATAAATGCTCCGAGTCTTACTTGTTTTTGCTCCTATGTCCTATTTATGCATGTTCATTGCTTCTTCTCTTGTCATAGTTGTCGGAAATAGAGGGAAGAAAATAGAGTAGAGAAAAACCTCAAATCTTTCTTATTCTTTTAAATAACAAGTACATGGTCTTAAATGGAAAAGCTACATGGGAAAAAAATAAGGTAACAATTAAATACGGTAATAGAAAAGTAAGGAAACTAACAATTAGGAAATAAACTAAATAAGGAAACTAACAATTTGGAAAGTTTTAGGAAATGAAATAATTCTCTGATTTTCCTACATCCCCCCTCAAGTTGGTGCATAGATATCAATCATGCCCAACTTGCTTATTAATCGCTCAAAATTAGATCTTGTAAGACCCTTGGTCAAGATATCCATCGTTTGTTGATTGAAGGCATAAACGACAAACAAATATTTCCGGCATCAAGTTTCTTCTTTATAAAATGACGATCAATCTCAATGTGCTTTGTTCTATCATGCTAGACAGGATTATGAGCAATGCTTATTGTAACCTTGCTATCACAATACAACTTTAACGGAAGCTCCACACTTGAGTTCTTCGAGAATTTTGTAAATCCACAATGCTTCACAGATTCCTTAAGCCATAGCTCTGAACTCAGCTTCTGTATTACTTCTAGCCACAACACTTTGCTTCTTGCTTCTCCAGATTACCAGATTTCCCCACATAAAGGTATAATATCTTGAAGTGGATCTTCTGTCAGTAATTGATCCTGCCCAATCTCCATCAGTAAATACATCAATACTCCTTGGACTGGTCTTTATGAAAAATAGACCTTTCCCAGGGATAGCCATCAAATATCTTAGAATTCGGTAGACAATCTCAAGGTGTTCTTCATAAGGAGAGTGCATAAACTGACTAACAACACTTACTGAAAAAGCAATGTCTGGTCGAGCATGAGATAGATAAATTAATTTACTAACCAACCTCTGGTATCTACCAATGTCAACAAGAACACTTCCTCCCAAAGTTTCACATTGGAATTTGGGATCCATGGAAGTCTCAGCCGGTCTGTAACCACTCATCCCTTTTTCCTCCTAAAGATCAAGAATTTACTTTCGTTGGGAGACAACAATCCCTTTCTTTGAGCGGGCAACCTCCATCCCTTTCTTGGGAAACACTAGGTTGAAGTGCAAGACCCTTGCTTCCAATATTCTTCTTCCAATTTTAAGACTTGCTATGAATCTTCCAGCATATTTTACATGTATGCCACGGACGTTTGCAATAATTGCACATGGTGGTTCAGTTTTCAGATTCTGGTTTGCTATGAAGGAAGAAAAGAATCCTTAGATCATTGAACCTAGGGTTCTGGTACCATGTTGGAAATAGAGGAATGAAAATAGAGTGAAAAAAGCCTCAAATCTTTGTTATTCTCTTAAGTGATAAGTACATGATCTTAAATAGAAAATCTACATGAGAAAAAATAAGGTAACAAAAATAAGGTAATAGAAAAATAAAAAAACTAACAATTAGGAAATAAACTAAATAACGAAACCAACAATAAGGAAATAAATTCATGATTTTAGGAAATAAAATAAATCTCTGATTTTCCTATAATAGTCCTACGTGTTTTTGCTCTAAGTTTTAACTTGTGTATGCTCCTTGTCCGATTTGTTTATGCTCTTTTCGTTGTCCTATTAATTTATGCTCTTTTCGTACTTATTTATTCTCTTGTCTCAACTGTTTATTCTCCTTTCCACTACTCTCTCTGAGAGAAAATAATGTGCATATGTATGTTAATGCTAACGATTCAACCCACACTTAAACACTATGCCATTTCAAGCTATACCAGGTTTAGTTAACTGGCCACCAAATTTTACTCAAAACCGAAACTGAAAAACCTAAAATTTGGAAAATCTGAACAGAAACCAAGCTGACTGGTTCGAATAACCGAATTTTTTTGTTTTGGTTCAGTTTTTCGGATTTTGGTGCCTACTATGTATTGTGTTTTGACTTTTCACATATATTGGAGATATAAAAATTTTGGATGAAAAATTTGTTTTATCTAGTTTTAAATAAAGATTGTCATAGCCAATCTTTTTCTAAAACTATGGATCTTGACTTCCCTTTTCTATAATATTCTATCAACTAGAGGTTGTTTACCTTGAAGACTTGATTTTGTTATGAGTATGACCAAGCATGGGCGGCACTCGGTGCTCTGGATTTTCATCTGATATCGGGTGTACATGACATGCGACATGTGACTTATGGTGCTCTTCCAATTGCTTCTCCGAAGCATAAAGATACCTCTACTTGGGACCCCTACCAACGTCTTTGAAGTCTCTAACATCGCTATTAGTCTCCATGTTCTGTCCTGGAATTTTAATCTGATTCATTTTCGGAGCTCGCATGCATGCGTGCTTTCTTATGGGCCTTCCTCGTCTCTTAAGATTAACTTTCCCATGTGCAAGTGTCATTCATATGGAACATTTACCTTCTTTTTTCCTTCAAAGTGCTCATTTGAATATTTGTTTTTACGACCAAGATTCACATTAACGATTGCTCCACCCTGGCTCGTGTTATGGGCTTTGCAGCAATTGAAGCACTCTCCTTGCGAAGTTAATTCAACAAGTGTTGGATTGTTCATCTACTAATAGGAAAAGTGGCTGGATTTAGACCGTCGTGGTACATGTTAGTTTTACCCAACTAATAACCTCGTCGCTGTAATAATTCAATGTTGTACAAGAGAAATCATTGATTTACATAATTGATAATCACACTTCGTTGAAAAGCCAGTGGAGCAAAGGTACCATTTGTTTGGATTATGGCTCAACACCTTGATTCAGAATCCAAACTATCTAGCGTGCGGCGCTATGTGCCGTCTCTCGGACCTTGACTACAGTAAAGGCCATCAGGCCCACACGGGCTTGTATCACAGGTCGTAGCCACTTGGCAAAGGAGGCACATGTGGCTGCTTGTAGCCTTGCAGCCCAGCCTCGCACTTCTAACTATTCTTTTCCTACATTAGCATTTGTTCCTTATTTTATTATTTTAAAAGTTAGAAAACTTTTGACGGGTAAATATATCTGAATCTATTCTACAAGAAATTCCATTGTTCATTTTTTTTTGTTGTTTTCTCCCTCTTTATTTTTCTGTGCATTTTTTGCATTTTTGTTCAACAAGGTCTCATATTGTGTTTACTCATGCTTTCAGGCCATAGATCTGGTAGCGTTGTATTTGATAGCAATGGCAGCGGTATTTGCCTTCGTCCCATTTAAGCATTTACTTGCGCTAGCTTTCCTGGAGATGTTCATAAGGGAGATGCCTTTAAGGAAATACACCAGTGATCGGTTCTTAAGACGAATGAGAGAGTGGTGGGTTTGTATTCCAGTAGCTCCTGTTCAGCTACTAAGATCCGAAGAAAATAAGAGGAAATGAACTACTATCATAAGATGTTTTGTTGATAAATTCTAATGCAGAAGGTGCTTCCATGTAAGATAACTGTTTTCTTCTTTCATTCCTTCTTGCTAAAAAAATTGTCATTCCAAAGGGTTCAACCATTTTATTTTTTATAAAATGGTCTGGAATGAAATATGTCACGAAATAAATGAATTCCCCTACATAAGAGACTACGAAGCTATGAGACACATGCTTCAATCAAGTCATTTGAATATTGGAAAGATGCTATAGTGCTTATAGTGTTACTTCTTCGTATTCCTTATTGGAAAGAAAATTGCTGAAAAATAGTTTTAACTTCAGTCTTTCAAGGATATATCTACTCTTACTAATTGCTTAGGGTTTAAGGTTATCAGGCTAAGCTTACATGTTCAATTACAACAATTGATTTTAGTATGGATCTCATTATCATCAGTTATTGTAAATTTTGTATAATGTGGTTATAGACTGATAACATACTGCATACTTCTGAATTTTATTTACAAATAAACAAGCACTTTATCAGTTTAAGCAAATAGAGAGAAATATCAATAGGTGTATAAATTTTTAACTACTGGTCCCTGAAATAGTGCCAAAATTGCCTTGGGGTCCTTGAGGGTGTTTGTTTATTATTTAGTGTTTTGTGGGTGTATTTGATTTTAAGGACCCTAGAAACAGTGCCAGAGATCTATAATTAATTTCCCCATAGATCTACTGCCCATAAATTTATGAAGGACTTGGGCTTATCTAGAATCAGGTTTTTAATTTTTAAATTTTATTTTCAGAATAGTTTAATCACTCTAAAATGGGAGAATTAATTATATATGCATTTATATCCCTCAAAATGGTGATCTATTTTTCTTTATAAATAACTAAAATTTCATATTATATAAAATTGAGAAAATTATTCTCAATAGATGGGAATATTAATTTTATAGGATTATATGAGCAATTACAATTTACAATATTTTAAAGTACTTTATGTACTCAATTATGAGGTTTCACAGGGGTTTATATGAAAAAAAACCAAAACCCCTGTTATTTTTTAGAGACGTCGGAACTACAACAACAGGGCTGGAAATCGAACGCGATGGTAGGAGGCTATCTAAGAGATAACACGTTCGCCGGCCACGTTGCAGCGGCGACGGGCTCCATTGCCGTCGCCTCCTCCCTCACTTACCCCCTCGACACACTCAAAACCCTTCTCTAGGTATTTCCTCTTCCAATCATTTTCGGAATCTAGTAGAAAACAAGTTGAAAATCAATCTTTGTGATGTCTTGACTGCTTCTTTGCTTGTCATGGATAGTTTGGTGCTGGTTCTGGTTAGAAGTTGAGCTTCTCTCAGGTTGTTGACAGAGTTTGATCGGTGTCAGGGTTTTCAGGTGCATTTCTCAATTGATTTCTTATTTAGTAGTATGGCAATGATGGTCATTCGTTTTTGGCTTGAATTTTATTTTTCCACTTTTTATTTATACAATAATGCTTTGAGAATTTGTGTATGTTGTTGTTTTTGTCATATCCATCTTTGGTTTTTTTTACCATGGTACAACAAGAACACTACAAGAGAGGTGATATTGTAGTTTTTGGTCTGTGAAGATAGCTTCTTCTATAACTCTCAGAACTTCTTCATAGCGGCTCTGTTCTATGCCTCTTGACGAATTCGAGAGATCATTCTATGTAGTTGAGAAAATTGAAATAATTGAATTGGGGTATGTGGTCAAGTAATGGAAACTTGGTCAAATTCTTAGGCATGAGAGTTTCTTCTTATCTAGCTCCTCTTGAATGAAATGTATAAAGACACCTCAGAGAAATTGACGTAGGCTCCAAAACCTAATGTCATGGTTGTCATATAATGCTTTGCCAATGTGCATTGTGCTTGCCTGTGAACTATGATAGTCTATCTTTCTTTTCAAAATGCATAAGTTCTTTTTTTTGGGGGGGTTTTGGTGTGGGGGGTTGTTGAGACAAAATGTTGGAACTTGAAAGTGGATAGTTTATGATCATTTGATGAATGAAGGTATATTGAGGATATCCAAATGTTTGTGGGCTAACATCCTTTGCTATTTCTATCCTTTAGAATGTTATATGAAATCATTCCAAGTTAGAATAACCTTTTTGAAGAACTTGAGGACTCTGAAAAAAGTGCTTGCCAAATGTTGCAGATAACATTATCTGTGTAATGGGATTTGTTCCTTATATTTGTATAAATGTCCTCAAGTTCTTCAAAAAGGTTATTCTAACTTGGAATGATTTCACATAACATTCTAAAGGATAGAAATAGCAAGGGATGTTAGCCCACAAACATTTGGATATCTTCAATATACCTTCATTCATCAAATGATCATAAACTATCCACTTTCAAGTTCTAACATTTTGTCTCAACAACCCCCCACACCAAAAACCCCCCCCAAAAAAGGAATTAAGTATTTTGAAAAAAAGATGGACGATCATAGTTCTCAGGCAAGCACAATGCACATTGGCAAAGCATTATATGACAACCATGACATTAGGTTTTGGAGCCTACGTCAATTTCTTTGAGGTAACTTTGCACATTTCATTCAAGAGGAGCTAGATGAGAAAAAACTCTCATGTCTAAGAATTTGATCAAGTTTTCATTACTTGACCACACACCCCAATTCAGTTATCTCAAGATTCTCAACTACATAGAATGATCTTTCGAATTCGTCAAGAGGCATAGAACAGAGCCGCTATGAAGAAGTTCTGAGAGTTATGGAAGAAGCTATCTTCACAGACCAAAAACTACAATATCACCTCTCTTATACTGTTCTTGTTGTACCATGGTAAAAAAACCAAAGATGGACAGGACAAAAACAACAACATACACAAATTCTCAAAGCATAATTATATAAATAAAAAATAAAAAAATAAAATTCAAGCCAAAAAATAATGACCACCATTTCCATACTGATAAACAAGAAATCAATTGATAAATGTACCTGAAAACCCTGACATCGATCGAACTTTGTTAACAACCTGAGAGAAGCTCAACTTCTGACAAGAACCAGCACCAAACTATCCATGACAAGCAAAGAAGCAGTCAAGACATCACAAAGATTGATTTTCAACTTGTTTTCTACTAGATTCCGAAAAGGATTGGTAGAGGAAATACCTGGAGAAGGGTTTTGAGTGTGTCGAGGAGGCAAGTGAAGGAGGAGGCGACGACAACAAAGCCCGTCGCCGCTGCGACGTGGCCGACGAACGCATTATCTCTCAGAAGGCAGTCCACCATCGCGTTCGATTTCCAGCCCTGTTGTTGTAGTTCCGACGTCTCCCAAGAATAACTGGGGTTTTGATTTTTTTTCTCATATAAATCCCTGTGAAACCTCATAATTGAGTATATAAAGTACTTTAAAATGTTGTAAATTATAATTGCTCATATAACCCTATAAAATTAATATTCCCACATAGTGAGAATAATTTTCTCAATTTTATATAATATGAAATTTTAGTTATTTACAAAGAAAAACAAATCACCATTTTGAGGGATATAAATGCATATATAATTAATTCTCCTATTTTATAGTGATTAAACTATTCTGAAAAAAAAAAAATTAAAAATTTAAAAACCTGATTCTAGATAAGCCCAAGTCTATCATAAATGTATGAGCAGTAGATCTATGGGGAAATTAATTATAGATCCCTGGTATTGTTTCCAGGGACCTTAAAATCAAATACACCTACACAACACTAAATAATAAACAAACACCCTCAAGGACCCCAAGGCAATTTTGGCATTATTACAGGGACCAATAGTTAAAAATTTATACACATATTGATATTTCTCTCTATTTGCTTAAATTGAGAAAGTACTTGTTTATTTGTAAATAAAATTCAGAAGTATGCAATATGTTATCAGTCTATAACCACATTATAAATTTACAATAACTGATGATAATGAGATCCATACTAAAATCAATTGTTGTAATTGAACATGTAAGATTAGCCTGCTAACCGTAAACCCTAAGCAATTAGTAAGAGTAGATATATCCTTGAAAGACTGAAGTTAAAACTATTTTTATGTAATTTTTTTTACAATAAGGAATACGAAGAAGTAACACTATAAGCACTATAGCATCTTTCCAATATTCAACAGTTTGATTGAAGCATGTGTCTGCAGTTTCAGTCTCTTATATAGGGGAATTCATTTATTCCGTTATATATTTCATTCCAGACCATTTTATAAAAAATAAAATGGCTGAACCCTTTGGAATGACAATTTTTTTAGCAAGAAGGAATGAAAGAAGAGAACAGTTATCTTGCATGGAAGCACCTTCTGCATTGGAATTTATCAACAAAACATCTTATGATAGTAGTTCATTTTCTCTTGTTTTCTTCGGATCTTAGTAGCTGAACAGGAGCTGCTGGAATAAGAACCCACCACTCTCACATTAGTCTTAAGAGCCGATCACTGGTGTATTTCCTTAAAGGCATCTCCCTTGTGAACATCTCTAGGAAAGCTAACACAAGTAAATGCTTGAAAGAGACGAAGGCAAATGCCGCTGCCATTGCTAACAAATACAACACTACCAGATCTATGGCCTAAAAGCATGAGTAAACACAATATGAGACCTTGTTGAACAAAAATGTAAAAAATGCACAGAAAAAAAGAAAGGGAGAATACAACAACAAAAAAAAAAAAAAAAAAAATGAACAATGGAATTTCTTGTAGAATAGATTCAGATATATTTACCCGTCAAAAGTTTTCTAACTTTTAAAATAATAAAATAAGGAACAAATGCTAATGTAGTAAAAGAATAGTTAGAAGTGCGAGGCTGGGCTGCAAGGTTGCAAGCAGCCACATGTGCCTCCTTTGCTAAGTGGTCAGCGACTGCGATTGACACAAGCTCCTGTAGGCCCGACGGCCTGATCAAGTAATCAAGGTCCGAGAGACGGCACATAACGCCCACGATAACTAGCTTGGATTCTGAATCAAGGTGTTGAGCCATAATCCAAACAAATGGTAGCTTTTCTCCGCTGGCTTTTCAACGAAGTGTGATTATTAATTATATAAATCAATGATTTCTCTCATACAACATTGAATTATTACAGCGACGAGGTCATTAGTTGGGTAAAACTAACATGTACCACGACGGTCTAAATCCAGCCACTTTTCCTATTAGTAGGTGAATAATCCAACACTTGTTGAATTAACTTCACAAGGATGGAAGAGCCAACATTGAAAGATTAAATATCAACGTTACTATAGGAGAGTGCTTCAATTGCTGCAAAGCCCATAGCACAAGCCAGGGTGGAGCAATCGTCAATGTGAATATTGGTCGTAAAAACCAATATTCAAATGAGAACTTTGAAAGAAAAAGAAGGTAAATGTTCCATATAAATGACACTTATACATGGGAAAGCTAATCTTAAGGGACAAGGAAGGCCCATAAGAAAGCACACATGCATGCGGCTCCGAAAATGAATCAGATTAAAATTCCAAGACAAAACATGGAGGCCAATTGCGATATTAGAGACTTCAAAGACGTTGGCAGGGGTCTCAAGTAAAGGTATCTTTATGCTTCGGGGATGCAATTGGAAGAGCACCATAAGTCACATGTCGCATGTCATGTACACCCGACATTAGATGAAAATCCAGAGCACCGAGTGCCGCCCATGTCTGGGCATACTCATAACAAAATCAAGTCTCCAAGGTAAACAACCTCGAGCTGATAGAATATTATAGAAAAAGGAAGTCAAGATCCATAGTTTTAGAAAAAAAGATTGGCTATGACAATCTTTATTTAAAACTAGATAAAACAAATTTTTCATCCAAAATGTTTATATCTTAAATACATGTTAAAAGTCAAAACACAATGCATAGTAGGCACCAAAAGCCCAAAAACCGAACCAAAACAAAAAAATTCGGTTATCTGAACCAGTCAGTTTGGTTTCTGTTCAGATTTTCCAAATTTTAGGTTTTTCAGTTTCGGTTTTGAGTAGAATTTGGTGGTCAGTTACCTAAACCTGGTATAGCTTGAAATGACATAGTATTTAAGTGTGGGTTAAATCCTTAGCATTAACATA
The DNA here is from genome assembly GCA_026586065.1 of Dioscorea zingiberensis. Taxonomy (NCBI): domain Eukaryota; kingdom Viridiplantae; phylum Streptophyta; class Magnoliopsida; order Dioscoreales; family Dioscoreaceae; genus Dioscorea; species Dioscorea zingiberensis. Next base: position 42,501,040 of record CM048823.1, read on the forward strand.
CATATGCACATTATTTTCTCTCAGAGATAAAGAGTAGTGGAAAGGAGAATAAACAGTTAAGACAAGAGAATAAATAAGTACGAAAAGAGCATAAATTGATAGGACAACGAAAAGAGCATAAACAAATAGGATAAGGAGCATGCACAAGTAAACCTTAAAACAAAAACATGTACGACTATTATTGGAAAATCAGAGATTTATTTCATTTCCTAAAATCAGAGATTTATTTCCTTATTGTTGGTTTCCTTATTTAGTTTATTTCCTAATTGTTAGTTTCCTTATTTTTCTATTACCTTATTTTTGTTACCTTATTTTTTTCCATGTAGTTTTTGTATTTAAGACCATGTACTTATCACTTAAGAGAATAACAAAAATTTGAGGCTTTTTTCCACTCTATTTTCATTCCTTTATTTCCAATATGGTACCAGTGCCTTAGGTTCAATGATATAAGGATTCTCTTCTTCCTTCATAGCAAACCAGAATATGAGAATTGAACCACCATATGCAATCATTGCAAACGCCCGTGGCATACAAGTAAAATGTGCTGGAAGATTCATAGCAAGCCTTAAAATTGGAAGAAGATATTGGAAGCAAGGGTCTTGCACTTCAACCTAGTGTCTCCCAAGAAAGGGATGGAGGTTGCCCGCTCAAAGAAAGGGATTGTTGTCTCCCAACGAAAGTAAATTCTTGATCTTTTGGAGGAAAAAGGGATGAGTGGTTGCAGACCGACTGAGACTCCCATGGAACCCAAATTCCAATGTGAAACTTTGGGAGGAAGGAAGTGTTCTTGTTGACATTGGTAGATACCAGAGGTTAGTTAGTAAATTAATTTATCTATCTCATGCTCGACCAGACATTGCTTTTTCAGTAAGTGTTGTTAGTCAGTTTATGCACTCTCCTTATGAAGAACACCTTGAGGTTGTTTACCGAATTCTAAGATATTTGAAGGCTATCCCTCGGAAAGGTTTATTTTTTTGAAAGACCAGTCCAAGGGGTATTGGTCTAAGGGGTATTGATGTATTTACTGATGGAGATTGGGCAGGATCAATTATTGACAGAAGATCCACTTGAAGATATTATACCTTTATGTGGGGAAATCTGGTAACCTATAGAAGCAAGAAGCAAAGTATTGTGGCTAGAAGTAATACAGAAGCTGAGTTCAGAGATATGGCTTAAGGAATCTGTGAAGTATTGTGGATTTACAAAATTCTCGTAGAACTCAAGAAAAATGTGGAGCTTCCGTTAAAGTTGTATTGTGATAGCAAGATTACAATAAGCATTGCTCATAATCCTGTCCAGTATGATAGAACAAAGTACATTGAGATTGATCGTCATTTTATAGAGGAGAAACTTGATGCCAGAAATATCTATTTGATGTTTATGCCTTCCAATCAACAAAGTGGTTGAAGATTTTGTGAAGAGTTCTTGACAAGTGAGTTAATGGCCTCTTTGACCATGTGTTCCTTTGTATAGATGAGTTTTTGTATGGTACTAAATTGAGAGGATTGAGTATCCTGTTTACTTATAATAAAGAAGAGATTGATGAATTTATATTTTATGCAATTTAGAATTGATTATGGGATTATAATGGATAAAAATGATTGTGATCGAGTAGGCGAGAGATATATATGCTTAATTGTAAAAGTCGAGCTTGATTGTAAAGGATTAGAGTTCCAATTTGAGTAAAATCCTGTCGGATTTACTGTTGCAGCCATAGTAACCTGAGAATTTACTACAAGAAATAACGCAATTAGTGGCGGTTTTCAAGATATTTTGTGGCGGTTATAATCGCCGCTAAATGGTTCAAGCGGTGGTTAAAAAACCGTCACGAATACTGGTGTTGTCATAGCATTTTGCGGCGGTTTCCAAGAACAACTTGTATAACCGCCGTCGAATGCATAATACAATTCTCTGCGGTTCAAAAATGTCGTAAAATCCCATGTTCTTAATTAGTGCTACATTTCACGACAGTTAATTGAAAATCGCCGCAAACATTTCACGGTGAAATGTTTGTGGTGGTCTTTCTCAAAAACTATTAATGTAATTTAACATTATTAATATAATTATTAATATAATAAAAAATTATTAAATGCCATTTTGTGGCGATTCAATTGAACCGCCATGAGTTGCAATTTTTTTGAATAATTATTTTTGAATTTTAATTATTACTATTATTTTACAATCCTGGTCCTTCACTGTGTGGTATAACTACATTCAATTACAATTTAAAAATAATAATAAATTTATTGATAATTCATGAATAATTACTAAAATGTTAAAATTTCACATTTGTTCACAACTTCATAAACAAAAACATTTGAAAAAAAAAAATAGACACATGAATCTGAATTGGGAAAAAAATTAAGCATGCAATAGATATGTTATTTGCTATTGGACCAATCATCATAATTAATCAATGACTATCAAAGACTTACTTTACTGTCATATCACCAATTAGGGGGCATTTGATTGCCGGATTGGGAATGAGAATGAGAATGAGATGAGGGGGAATGGAAGGTATGAGAATGAAAACTGTGTTTGGTTGGAAAGGATTGGAATGGTAGTTTATTGGGAATGAGAAAAATAAAAGAAGAAATATGTGATGAAATGACTTTTCTGCCCTTTTGTAAATAACTAATATTATATGAGAGGTAATAGGTTTTAAATGATAACTATTTTTTAAAAATATTTAAATATTATAATAAATTAATTATTATGTATAAATATTTAAATAATTATTTTAATAATTTAATTATTAATTATTATTGAATGGCAGAATTGTTAAGTATGTAAATGGAAAATTTTTTAATTTTTATTATTTTTTAATTTATTTTAAATATTAATTATTATTTTATATTTATTATTTTATATATAACATTCATATAATTTTAATTTGTTAAATATGAAAATGGAAAAAGATGTTTGTTTTAAGTATGAAGAAGGGCAAAAATGATATTTCCCCATCAAGGAATGCCCATTCCCCCCAATTTGGGAGGAATGCCATGAGGGGTTTTCAAGGAATCACATTCCTTTCCAAAACACTATTCATTCCATTCCTGCATACCAAACGAGGGCTACTCTACGTAAGGAATGAAACTCATTCTCATTCCTTACAACCAAACGCACCCTTACATCGATGATTTTCTCATGCCCCGCAACTGTCCTATGTAGTATGGTCCGAGTTTTGTTCATTGTGAGCTGAGTGACTACACTGTGATGAATGCCTTCCAATAACAGCGAAACTCATATTTTTTTTATTTGAAATTAAATCAATATCAAATGTTAAGAAAATATGAATTCTAAAAAAATAAAAACAAACACTAACCGAATATAAAACAAAAACTTTAACATAGAAATTAAAAAAAAACATCATTAGGTGTCATATTTTGGTTTTGGCTCGCCAGTTATTAGGTAAGATATACTATTGATATTTTACATTGATAAGGGGAAAAAGGGTTAAAGCCACGTGGACATTCCGGAACCATCTGGAAGATGGTCAAGGAATACCCGCGTGACACCCCCGAAGGACTCCCCTAGCCCAAAGATGCAGAAAGGTTTCAGCCGACCTACGCTCCTGCCAGTATCTCCTTTTCCTCCCGTCCCTAATTCTGACACAAGCTCAAGGACTAAGGTCAAATCACAAGAAAGGGTGGACGGGAAGGATGAATGACAGTCGCCATGATATAGGTACGGTTAATAAGGGGCCTTGACACAAGAAGAGCAGAAGCTTATAACAATTTAATGAGACAAGACGACCCACTTGGATCCCGATCCCCCGAAAGGACGACTCGCAGGTGCCTCAGCCACGAGAACATCATCCCGCTTGGTCCCTTGACTTAAAAGCCGGGACAGAAGGAGGAGCCGACCTCTGACACCAATGGGACAGGTTTGGAAAGGTCAGCCCAAAGCATGTCTCTGGCACCGATGGGACTGGTCTGGAAAAGCCGACCCAAGGCATGTCTCTGGCACCGATGTGACGGGTCCGGAAAAGCCAACCCGAGGCATGTCTCTGGCACCGATGGGACGGGTCCAAAAAAGCCGACCCGAGGCGTCGATGGGATAGGTTCGGAAAGACCGACATCAGAGAGACAGAGGGACCATGAAAGGTTATAAATAGGGGAGGGACTCGCCTGAGAAGAAGGTAAGAAAGAAAAGGGAAAAACAAAAGAACATATAATTCGTCTAAGAGAAAAGAAATACCCCCCCTAACTTGATCGTCGGAGTTGAACCCGGGCATTAAGGCCCACTCCGACTATTTCATTCTCATGCGCAGGTTTCCCGGCCGGTCGGAAGCGTACGGAACGTTCCTCATCACCTGTCAAGGTCTACACCACCAAAAATAAATTCAACCGTTGATCAGGAGTCGGGGCCTATCCCAAGGCAAATACCGATTTCAGCTGCAACAGTTTGGCACCTTTTGTGGGGACCGAACAAAAAGCACGATGAGGAAGTCTAAATGCGTCCAAGAAAGGGAAATTGGAAGTAGCACGGCTGGAGAACCAAGTACTGTGGCACCAGCGGATAACTCCGTCCCGGCGGAAGGAAACGTTCAGGACGAGCGATACCAAGCCCTAGAGCGGCGCTTCAAACAGCTCGCCCAAGAATTTCAAACCATGAAATAGAAAGCCCCCCAGGTACCGACCCCTCCTGTGGCACCACCAGCACCTCTCAGCCAGGAGGACTGCAGAGGAAGGACAAACGCTCGCACCCGCCAACCGCGAGGTGCCAAGAAGGGACGCTGGGACGACACATCTACCGACAGTTCGGGAACCTTCCGGAGGGAACCCCGAGCCCGCTCCCGGCGAAGGAGGAACACCAAAGAGAATTGGCAGGAAGGCCTGACTGACGTACCCCCGCTCCCACGAAGACGGCTAAACTCCCCGGGGTCGCCGGGATACACTCCACCACAAGAAGAATGGATTAACCAACGTGCTCGGCAGAGGAGAGGGAGAAGGTATGAAAAAATTTTACCTCAAGCTTTCTCGCCCTTCACCAAGCAGATTCTCCAGGAAGCCATCCCCGATAGCTTCCGGCCGCCGTCGATGATAGCCTATACCGAAAAAACTGACCCATCTCATCACCTCAAAACCTTCCACTCCAAAATGCTACTGTCCGGAAACTCAGACGCACGGATGTGTCGAACTTTCCCGTCCACCCTGGAAGGAGCGGCCCAAGACTGGCTCGTAGGCCTTCCCCCGAACTCCATCCCCTCCTTCCAGGTAATGACGGACCTATTTCTTAAACGCTTCCCTAATTACTCCAGACGGGGAAAAACCCCCTCGACCCTCATGCGGGTAAAACAACGGGAGGGGGAGAGCCTCAGAACATATCTGGATCGATTCATAGAAGAAGCAGAGAATGTGGAGGACCTGCCCCCTAGGATGGCGATCACTATGCTGATCGATGGCCTGCGCCCGTCCCCTTTCCGTTTCTCTCTTACCCTGGAGTCACCCAGGAACATAACCGACCTCAGGGCTCACGCCCAGAAATATATTAATTCAGACGAGATCCATGAGGGTTGGGAGGAGGAGGCCCGACAACAGGGGAATCTCGGTAAGGGAGACCGCAATGACCGAAAGGGAGTCCGCAGAGAAGACAGGCATGGTTCGCCCCGGAGAACTAGCCCGGCCAGAAGGTCCCCGCCTCACCGAGGACAAGACAAGGCACAACCCCATGATCCCCGAAAGTATGGTCCAGCTCCCCAATACAAATACTATACCCCCCTCAACCTTCCAAGAAGTCATATTCTCATGGAGATAAAGGGTCAGAAAATCTTGACAGACCCAGAACCCCTGAAAAGATCAAAGCACGACAAGGAATAACAAAGACAAGGTATTTCCATTTTCATCGCCTCTCTACCCACGACCGCGGAGGAGTGCACCCACTTCTGTATTGAAAGGGGTCAGTCCAAGAGGACAAATTTCGAGAGGTATGTCTGCCAACAGCTCTGCCGGAGGAGGAACCGCCTGTCCAGCGCGACAAAGCTGGCAGGGAGATCGTCAATTACATTGGCGGCGGTCCCGGCTATGCTGGAGAGAGCTCGGCCTCGCGAAAGAGCTATGCCCGAATGGTGCTGACAGCTCAAATTGGACAGAACCTGAAAAGAGCCCAGGCCATGCCACCCATCATCTTCTACGATGATGAGGCAGGAAAAATTTGTCATCCCCAAGATGACGCTCTTATTGTGGCCATCACGGTCTGAGACTTTGAGCTGAGAAGGGTCTTAATTGATACGGGAAGCTCGGTTGACGTCCTTTTCTGGAGTGCCTTCGAAAGAATGAGGTTCGAGGTGGATCAGCTCCTACCGGTAAAATTAGCCCAAATAGGCTTCTCCGGCGGGGTGATACAGCAGGAAGGGATGCTGGTACTCCCCGTGACAGTTGGGTGTTCCCCTAGGCTGTCGTCAATAACAACGAACTTTTTGGTTGTGCGATGCGCGTCTAGCTACTATGCCATCCTCAGTCGCCCGACCCTCAACGCTCTGAGGGCGGCGGTATACACCTACCATCTCCTATTAAAGTTCCCGACCGAGAATGGATGTGGCGAAGTAAGGGGGGACCAGCCCCTGGCCCGACAATGCTACGCCAGCCTCCTTAAGGGAAAAGATTCGGCCAAGGGAAAAACCCCTGAAACCATGACGCTCGAGGAGTATACAGGGGCCCAGGACGAAGAAGACCATCGACCGACGCCAGTGGAGGAGTTAGCGGTAATCCCACTTGAGGAAAACCGACCAGATCGCACCGTTCAGGTGGGAACCGAGCTGTCAACGGGGCATCGAGAAGGGGTCATGGCACTCCTGCGAAGCAACGCAGAGCTGTTTGCATGGGCCCCGGAAGACATGCCAGGAGTGAACCGGGAAATCATCGAACACCACCTGAACGTCGACCCAACCTTCAAACCTGTAATCCAAAAACGAAGAAGTTTTTACCGGGAAAGAGAAGCGTATAAGCAGAGGGAAGTGGCTCGTAAACTCCTAAAGGCCGGCTTCATAAGGGAGGTGAATTATCCGAACTGGTTGGCCAACGTGGTCTTGGTGAAGAAGCCGACAGGAAAGTGGAGAATGTGCGTGGACTATTCAGACCTAAACAAGGCTTGTCCTAAAGATTCTTTCCCTCTGCCCTCAATTGATGATCTGGTAGATTCCACATCAGGACACGAGATGCTCAGTTTCTTAAACGCATTCTCAGGGTACAACCAAATCGAACGGCCGAGGCAGATGAAGAAAAAACGTCCTTCATCACTAGCAAAGGAACCTATTGCTACCGCGTGATGCCTTTCGGCCTAAGAAACGCAGGGGCGACTTTCCAGAGACTAGTGACCAGGGTCTTCAAAGAACAAGTGGGGAGGAACATAGAGGCGTACGTAGACGATATCCTGGTAAAAAGTGCAAAAGCGGAGGACCATGTGGCCGATCTACAGGAGGCATTTCAGTCGCTTCGGAAGTATGGTATGCGCCTAAACCCGAACAAATGCGCCTTTGGTGTCCGCTCGGGAAAATTCCTGGGGTTCATGCTGACCCAACGAGGAATAGAGGCTAACCCAGAAAAGATCAAGGCAATAATTGAGATGAGGTCCCCAAGAACCCTCAAGGAAATCCAAAAGCTAAACAGACGCTTGGCCGCACTTGGGCGTTTTATTTCCAGGGCGGGAGAAAAGAACCTCCCGTTTTTCCGAGCCTTACGGAAGGCCCCAAAAATGGAATGGAACGAAGACTGCGAGAACGCGCTCGGACAGCTCAAGGAATACCTCAAATCTCCCATGCTACTAGCGAAACCTCAGCCCGACGAAGAACTTTACGTCTATCTAGCCGTAACCACGACAGCAGTAAGCTCGGTCCTGATAAAGGAAGCAGAAAGTATCCATAAACCAATCTACTACACCAGCAAGGTCCTCAGCGACGCCGAGACAAGATACCTACCGCAGGAAAAGTTGGCATTCGCCCTCATCACAAAGAAGACGATCTGGCTCGTAATTCCCTACTTTCAGGCCCACAAAATTACAGTCCTCACGGACCAACCTCTGAAGCACATTCTCCATCGACCAGAAACCTCGGGAAGATTGGCAAAGTGGGTCGTCGAGCTGGGACAGTTCGAGATAAGTTACAAACCTCGAACGGCGATCAAGGCCCAAGTACTAGCCGACTTCATAGTAGAGCTGACGGCGCAAGAAGAGGAGGGTCAGAATGAAGCCGAGTCCGTGGAACCAGCTGAGATTCCCCTACCCCAATGGGTCCTGCATGTGGATGGCTCGGCCACGGGGAGCAGAGCAGGTGCAGGACTAGTGTTGCGATCTCCCTCCGGGTGGCACATGTCCACGGTCCTTAGGTTTGAATTCAAAGCAACGAACAACGAGACCGAATATGAGGCCCTTATAGCGTGGCTCCAATTGGCGTGAGGGCTCGGCGTACAAAGGCTGCATGCTCACACCGACTACCAATTGATCGCAGGGCATATCACAGGGGACTTTGAAGCTCGAGAAGAAAACATGGTGAAATATCGGGAGATAGCAAGGAAGATAATCCTCAGCTTCCCACAATTCGAGGTAGTCAAGATACCTCGGAACGAAAACGAGGAAGCCGATCTCCTTTCCAAAATGGCGTCATCACCCGAGGTCGATTTAGGGCGGTCTGTCAACATCCAATACTTGACAGCAAAGACCACTGAAGGCCGACCGCAAGACGAGGTACAAAGGCTAGAAGAAGAACCATGCTGGATAGATCCTATCCAGAGTTACATTCAGAACGGTACACTCCCCCCCGAGTCCAAGGAGGCCAGACGGGTAGTTATGAAGTCCGCCAAATACAACATAATTGACGGCACTCTATACAAAAGGTCCTACACCCGGCCACTTCTACGATGCATGCGACCAACCGAGGCCGAGTATGTTTTGCGAGAGATACACGAAGGAGTCGGAGGGGACCATCTAGGGGGAAAAGCCCTGGGACACAAGGTCCTGCAATAAGGGTACTATTGGCCAACCTTGGCTCGAGAGGCTAAGGAATTCGTTCGGAAGTGTGACCCCTGCCAGCGCCATGCTAAGATACAGAGACGACCGCCCACTTTGCTCACCCCAACAGTAAGCCCAAGGCCGTTCGCCCTTTGGGGGGTCGACCGCCTCGGCCCATTCCCGACGACAATTAGGCAAATGAAGTTCCTGGTCGTCGCCGTTGATTACTTCACGAAGTGGGTCGAAGCTGAACCCCTGGCCTCAATCACCGAGAAAGCTTGTGAAGGGTTCCCGCGCATCTGCTATTAGCTCTGCTCGGGATCCCAAATGATTTATCACCGGCTAGACAATGGACGCATAGCCGATAACTCCGCTTTCAAGAATTTCTGCTCCAAGTTCGGGATAGAATCTAGGTTGACGTTAGTAACGCATCCTCAAGCCAACGGACAAGTCGAGGTAACCAACCGGACTCTACTTCAAGCGTTGAAAACCCGAGTCCTTCGGGATGGAACAAGCTGGGTAGAAGAAATACCAAGTGCCCTTTGGGCGTACCGCACGACGACACGGACTCCAACAAGGGAAACACCTTTCGCCTTCGCCTTCGGTGTTCAAGCAGTCATTCCAGCGGAAATAGGGATGCCCACGCTGCGGACGAAAACCTTTTCCCTAAGTACAAATGAAGTCGGACTTCGGGCAGAATTGGACCTCCTTGAGGAGAAGAGAGAAACGTCCAAGATACGCGCCGCGGCGTACCGGCAGAGGGTGAAGCGTTTCTATGACTCCCGGGTAAAAGGGGTCAGTTTCCAACTGGGGGATTTGGTTCTCCGAGAAAACGAGTTCCAAGGTAACAAAAGTCGAACGGGGAAACTAACCCCAAATTGGGAAGGTCCTTATGTAATAGCAAAAATCGTTAGGACCGGGACCTACTACCTTACCAACATGGAAGGACGAGTCCCTCGTTTACTCATATCACGCGGAGCACTTGCGACGCTATTATCGGTAATGAATGAAAAGAATTAACGTTTTGAAAAATGTGTATATAAACGAATGAAGACCTCCCGACTTAGAAGAAGTTCCTACAAAGAGGACCGAGTCCTCTGACTCGAAAAAGGGGACAAGTCCCCCCGACTCAAAAGAAGTCCCCAAAAAGAGGGCCGAGTCCCCGGACTCGAAAAGGGGCAAGTCCCCCCGACTCAAAAGAAGTCCCCACAAAGAGGGCCGAGTCCTCGGACTCGAAAAAGGGGGCAAGTCCCCCCAACTCAAAAGAAGTCCCCACAAAGAGGGCCGAGTCCCCGGACTCGAAGAAGGGGCAAGTCCCCCCAACTCAAAAGAAGTCCCCACAAAAGTCCCCACAAAGAGGGCCGAGTCCCCGGACTTGAAGAAGGGGCAAGTCCCCCCAACTCAAAAGAAGTCCCCACAAAGAGGGTCGAGTCCCTGGACTCGAAAAAGGGGCAAGTCCCCCCGACTCAAAAGAAGTCCCTACAAAGAGGGCCGACGAAAAGAAGAAGACATGATGCGCCAACAGCAATTCAACAAAAGGACGGGCCTTAAATCTTATGGGAACCCGGGATACCCCACCACCCACCCCAATCAAGATTACATGTGTTAGATCCCACCCTCCCTCATCTCTTGAATACACACACCTCGCGAACGCAAGCCCACAAAAAAAAGCATGAAAAGACATGCGAGAGAAGGGGAAGATAGCCTGCCAGAGCAATCCGATCTCTCTCTCTCCCCCCCCCCCCCCCCCATTTTTAAATCCCTAGCAAGACCCCGTCGAAAATCCCATTTTTAAATCCCTAGCAAGACCCCGTCGAAAATTAAGATGAGGCCTGGAACCCCCTCCGCCGGGTCCCACCCACCCCCGAGACTGATCCGTCGCAAGAGGACCAGACAAAAGGATCGACGGCCTTCCGGCAACGGTCTCTCCCGAAAATCTCCACACCAAATGTCGTCTCCCTAAAATAGGAAATGATTAGGAGCTCCCCCCCGAGGAAAGGGTCATGAGCTCTGGTAAAACGATAAGGCTCCCTAGCCCAGGTAGGCAGATATCAGTAGGCCAGCAAGGTTGGCCCCCCTCCCTACCCGCATGACCTCGACACCTAACAACGTAGAACAATAGGACGACCCTAGGGACCGTAGACTGCAACTTAGGGATACTTTGTCAAGATTGGGAGGGGACCTTTCCAAGCGAATTGAGACAAGGCCCAAAAGCTCGTAAGTCGAGACAAAGCACCAGGAAAATAAGAAATAAAAAAAAAGAAATGGCGGATACGAGAACATAAGAGAGCAACTTTCATTAAGACAAGGGATTACATAGTTTATAAGATTTAAGGGTAAGTAAAAACGGAACAGTGGTCTCAGTCCGAAGCGTCGTCCGACTCGTCTCCTTCGTCGGCCTCTCTCCCACTACCGCCGTCGTCGCTCACAACGATAGACCGATGGGTCGGACGAGCAGCGAGAGCCGACTCCTTCAGACATCGATGCCTGCCAAAGATGACGACCCGGAAATGAGTACCTCCCATGTACACGAAAACCATGAGGTCTCCAATTTCCATAAGATGGTCGACGAGAAAATCTTGCCATCCGGCTCGGAGCCACATTTCGCCTAGCGCCTCATCCCGAAACAGAGTCACGCCCCATATGTGACCGCTGGGGCCCTCCAGAGCAACCTGGCCCGCCGCAACCTCACTCAGATGCACATGGAAATCCGGAGGAATCCTAAGGCGGCTGGTAGTGCCCCTTAGGCCAAATTGACAATAGAAGGAAGGACGAAGAGGAAAATCCATGGGTGTCTGCTCACACACGATAGTCAGAAGGTAAAGACGAGCTCCAAATAGGCCAACTTATATGCACCAATGATGGGGGTCATCATAGCTCCTAGGAAATATGCCACGACCCCTCGAACGGGACGGCCTATTAAAGGCAAAGCCTAGGGAAAAGGGGAAGAATGACGCTTCAGGAAGTGCTATAGGACCTGCGCTAGCATGTAATGAGAAGAAGCAAAGATTAAATGCAAGAGAGTCATGTATACAAGCATCCCGAGGGAGAGGAATGATGGGCGAGCGCATAACATGCCAAAAAGTAGGGTGGAAGAAAAGCACTCAGGATCTTGGTCCGACCCAACCCGAGAGAAAGCAGTCAGGGCATCTTCACACACCCCAGTCAAAGACGAGAAAGAGAAGAAGAGACGAATTAAAAATTTAAAAAAAAAAATAGATAGCTGGATTCCATAAAGAGACGACCCTTACAAAGATTTTCACAAAATAAAAATGTAATGTATAAGCAACATCCTCCTCACAAATGCATCCACGCTTCATCCCCTCACTCTCGCTACCAAGGCCCTCTTTAGCCCCCGAAGTCTACCTCCCCGCTACCACTGAACTACCATGTATAGCCCGACACCCTGTGAGGTCCGGCTGAAGACGGCCCTAAGAACCAAGCTTCGACAACCTTAGTCGGCTCGAGGCCTTCCTTGGCAATCCCGCCCACCCTTGATTACGCTACCGCCCGGTCGATGTCCCGCCTCCTCCCTGACTCTCTCCCCGGCCAAAGCAATATAGGCCTTGAGCGATCGTGATAATCCAAAGGTTCCAACGGATTCCCTCTCGGACCGTGACCTTGAACATGGTAAAGGTCTTCTTCCCCGCTCCCCGAGATTTCTTTCTCTACTTCGCCCAGAGCATACTCGAGCTCCTCGATCGTCAATTCGAAACTCTCCCGAGCCTCCTCCTTCTCCGCCCTGACCTTCGCCAAGTCAAAGATTAGCAATGCATTTGCAGGAGCCTCCTCGCTTAGGTCTCTGAGCATCTTGTCCCTCTCGGATGACAGAGAATCGATCACTAGTTGCCTCATCCTCAAGAATGGTAACTCGCTCCTGGAGAGAAGCGATGGTAGCCTCGGAAGACTTCAATAATTCCACTACCAAACAAAGGCTACTATCAAGGTCGGCCTTTTCTTTCTTCATCGCTGCAAGATCCTTCTTTAGTTGCTCTTCCGCATTCACAGCTCTTGTGACCTTCTTCTTCGCCTCTCGGTTCTCCCCCTTGAGAACTTTGGACTCGGCCTTGAGGGCCGCAACCTTCTTCCGTAAACCGTCAATCTCCGTGGCATTTTGGTTCAAGACTTCTAGACACGAAGCCTACCAAGCAACGCCTTCACTCTGAGTAATTCACATGCCCTACCCCGCTTAAGAAGAAGGCCTAGAGCAAGCACGATACTGTTAGGAAGAGAAAAGAAGCCAAACCTAAACAAAGTAGAATATGCATACCGATCCCAAGTGTACCGCTAGCTGATTAGCCACCTCCTCCTTCCCCAGGTTTTGCATCGCCCTAGAGATCTCCTCAGAACAGATGGCATCAGCCATTTCCCCCACCATGGATGGGTCCTCCAAAAGTAAGGTCCCTGACGGGCAGGGCACCTGAGGAAGTGTGCCCTTCAGCGATCCCTCCCCCCCTTTTTTCGACCCCTCGGCCTCCTTGGGAAGGGGCTTTGGAGGGAAGGCCCGGCTAACTTCTCGGGGTAGGATGGATCTGGCCGTCCCACCCTACGAACAAAGACAATACCCAATTAGGATAGCAGTAAAGAGCGTCGCTCGGCTATTCACAAGTTTGAAAGAAGCCTTACCTGGTCGAAAGATCTGATACCCTCACTTTGCGTAACCATCCCCGATGCTGTCCTGGCTACAGGAGCCTCGGCCTCCGAGGAGGAAGAAACATTAATGGAAGGGGCCAACGGGTCCTCAGAAGAAATACCTTGTTTTTCCCTCCCAGGCCTTCGTAAGACACGGGTAAGGACTCCTTCGTCGTCGGATGGGCAAGAATCCTCGGCCGGAGGAAAGGGTAGAGTGGCAGGCGGGCTAGGGGACATCCGAGTTCTCTTGGATGGCCGACTCGATCCCGCGCCGGAGCCGTCTCTCTTTCCTCCCCTCCCCGAGGCTGTCTTGAGGACCTCGCCCCCACTCCCGCCACCAGCGTCCCCCTTGAGCGAGGCCCCCCTCTTTTCTTTCTCCGCAACCTTGGCATATGAACCCGTGGACTTCCTTGCTCGACGAACAAGGGGAAGAGCGGATCCCTCATGTTCAAGCAACAAGGCCTCGGCAAGTTCGGTATCCTCCATCGTCTCGTCTACAATGAAGAAAAATCAGTCGTGGTCACACACACCAGACGTCCGAGACTAAGAAAAGAAAAGTAAACCCTACCGCCGGCTACAATAAGATGACATTTTTGAAGGTTTTCTTTTGTTAGGATGGTATCGACTGAAGCCCCGGAAACCCCTTTAAAAGTCTTGAACTTTGCTTTCTCCTCATCCGTCATGCCCTCGTCACAAGCAGTGTCAATACGAGGCTCCCCCCATTGAGTCCGAACGTCCCAACCGGATTTGCAAGACACGAAGAAATACTTACTCTTCCACCTCTTAATGGAAGAGGGAACCTTACCCAAGAATTTCCTCCCTGAGCGAGCCGAGAAGAAGTACTAGTCGGTGTCGGGCTCGTGGTTCAGACTAAACAGCAAGCGGAACCACCGGAGTGTGCGTCGGACCTTATAATGATTTAACACAACCACGAACCCGCTCAATAACCTCCACGAGTTCGGGGTCAGTTGGGAAGGACATAGCTGATGATACGCTAAGATCTCCTTGACAAGTGGAGCGAACGGGAGTCTAAGGCCGCCCAATAGCGCATCTTGGTAGATTGCAATTTCCCCTCTCCTAGGAAAACTAGCTCGCTCGCCCCCATCGGGCTCCCTACAAACGAAAGAACTGGCCAGGATCTCATAACGAGCGGCCAACCAATCTACGTCCCCCTGACGAAGAAGACTCACGAAAACCATAGACCTCCCCCTCTCGGCTTTGGAAGAGCATGGATGTACTTTGGGGACAATCGGGAGGTCACTAGGCCCCCCCGCGGACGCTGCTGGGAAGGTCGGGGCTAGGTCCCCCGCCTCGCCAAACTCGCCGAAACAAGAATTAGCGGGAGATGTGTTGAGACCAGCATGCTCCCCAAGCACAGAGACAGGACGGGTCGAAGCTATACCAGACACCGTAGTAGAGGAAGAGGAAGACGATACGGGAGGAGAAGGAAGATGAAGGGACCTAGAATCTAAAGGAGGATATCCATTACCTGAAAGGGGACACCGGAGGAACGCCGATGAGGGACACCGGAGAAGCAACAACAAGAAAAAAGCGACGGCGAAGAGGAAGACGAAAATAAAACGAAACCCTCAGTCCCCCCCCCCCCCCCCCTTTTTCTATATATATATATACCCAAATGGGAGGAGAAATTCAAAGCGTCGCTCTCCTAGCCGTCGGATTGTCAAGAGCGGTGGAGATTGAAACACCCGAATAGCATCGCAATGGATGGTTGCCACGTGGCTACAAGCGTAACGGTCAGATCACCAAGAGGCGATTTGGATCGACACCTAAAGAAACGCCACGCCGCTTCCAAAAAGGACAAACAAAAAAGAGGCGAGCTCATCATCACCCCGCCGACGCCACCACACCCTCGCAGTCCAGAAATGCCTCAAAAGCCACGCATCACCTAAGACATTAATGGGTTACCGCAAAGATAATGGAAACATCATAAGAGCCCTCGAACGGCCGAGTCAGTAGTATAGCTCGGACACATCCCGTATTGCTTAGGAGCTATAAGCACACCCAGGACGAATCAGGGATGATAAGGAGAACTTGAATACGGGGCGACGCGAATATGGATAACCAAATGAGGATGCATTCATCAAACAAGCATTCAACATAAGTACGTAGTTTATTCACTAAAAGGTGGGTACAGAAAGAGAAGATAAAATGGTGCGCAAAACAACATTATATAAACCGGAGGACTAGACCGAATGCTAGGCAACTTAAGTAGATCCGATTGAAGATTCTGTGGCCTGCGTCACGCCACCCTCGCTATGATCAATAACCACCGCATGGTGTGTCGAGTGAGCAGAAAGTAGCGACTCACGAAGATAGCCGTTCCTCCCGAAGAACTTCACCTTGAAATCTCGACCTCCTAAATAAGTCACGACCAGGAAATCTCCCGTCACCACATGATGATCCAAATGAAACCCTCCAACCCCCGACCGGCGTAAATATCGCCTCTTCGCCCATCGCCAACTCCACACCTACACACAACCACCTGGACTACTTAAGACTTAACAAGGCCTGACTCGAAAGTGTATCAAGGAACCTATGAAATCCTGGACGGATCCCGAAAGTTGATGAGAACAGAGTCTCTAAGAAAACCTTTGAAAAGGAAAGGATTACCGTGAGTAAGCCATGAAGGGACAAGCGCATGCGCCTAGAGGAGTAGCCCCAACCCAACAAGCACACCTATATATAGGGTTATGAACCCGGTCAGCCGCCAAGGAGGTGTTAACTAGCTCCTTTCCCAAGACCTAGATTGTCAGCTACCAAGAAACCTAGGGAATAGATATTGGAGGGAAGGAAGGACTTTCATAAGGAAAGATCCGGAACGAGGAGAAAGTTAAAACCGTAAACCCTCGAGAAAACCAATGCCTTGCTTCCACGAAGTCAATCGATGGCCGAGCAACTCTCAGCCATCCCTCAAGCTCATACACAAGCACTCTTGGGGGGGGGGGACTAGTGATAAGGGGAAAAAGGGTTAAAGCCACGTGGACATTCCGGAACCATCTGGAAGATGGTCAAGGAATACCCGCGTGACACCCCGGAAGGACTCCCTTAGCCCAAAGATGCAGAAAGGTTTCAGCCGACCTACGCTCCTGCCAGTATCTCCTTTTCCTCCCGTCCCTAATTCTGACACAAGCTCAAGGACTAAGGTCAAATCACAAGAAAGGGTGGACGGGAAGGATGAATGACAGTCGCCATGATATAGGTACGGTTAATAAGGGGCTTTGACACGAGAAGAGCAGAAGCCTATAACGATTTAATGAGACAAGACGACCCACTTGGATCCCGATCCCCCGAAAGGACGACTCACAGGAGCCTCAGCCACGAGAACATCATCCCGCTTAGTCCCTTGACTTAAAAGCCGGGACAGAAGAAGGAGCCGACCTCTGACACCAATGGGACAGGTTTGGAAAGGTCGGCCCAAAGCATGTCTCTAGCACCGATGGGACGGGTCTGGAAAAGCCGACCCGAGGCATGTCTCTGGCACCGATGGGACGGGTCTGGAAAAGCCGACCCGAGGTATGTCTCTACCACCGATGGGACGGGTCCGGAAAAGCCAACCCGAGGCATGTCTCTGGCACCGATGGGACGGGTCCAAAAAAGCCGACCTGAGGCGTCGATGGGATAGGTTTGGAAAGACCGACATCAAAGAGACAGAGGGACCATGAAAGGTTATAAATAGGGGAGGGACTCGCCAGAGAAGAAGGTAAGAAAGAAAAGGGAAAAACAAAAGAACATATAATTCGTCTAAGAGAAAAGAAATACCCCCCCTAACTTGATCGTCGGAGTTGAACTCCGCATTAAGGCCCAATTCACTATTTCATTCTCATGCGCAGGTTTTCCTACCGGGCTGGAAGCTGCATTTTAACGCCTCCTCATCACCTGTCAAGGTCTACACCACCAAAAATAAATTCAACCGTTGATCAGGAGTCGGGGCCTATCCCAAGGCAAATACCGATTTCAGCTGCAACATACATATTCAATACTTTCACAGCAACTGTGTAATCCTTTTCATACCCCCACCCTCCCTGGTCAATGGGAAAATAATTACAAGTCAACCATTACTTTACACGGTTCATTTTAATACCAAACATGTGAAAGTAATTCACAGCCTTTACTTTCCCTGCAAAGTTATTACTTTCCCTCATTCCAAGCAGGTTAAGCAATCAAGTCTTATTCCTTGGCTTGGCTTGGCTTGGCTTGGCTTAGGGCCCAAACCGAGCCGCTCAAGTTCAGCTTGGTATTTGAAATCAGAGATGGGAAAGAAACATTCTCACTTGTAAAGTCATTGAGGAATCTGTTATATATACAAACTAAGAAATCTAAATTAGGAAGGTATGCCAGTAATTAGGACTAATTAGGATCCCTATAATTAAGATTTCTACAATTACTTCCTATGCTGTTTAGGACCTGTAATTAGAACCTGTAACAGTATTTAATGAGCCAAGTCTGAGCTGGGATTGTGTTGGGCAAATTTTGGTTCGAGCCAACCTTGAGCTAAGCTTGGCTGCCTCAACCTTGGCTCGTTTAGCAAGCATAGCAAGAAAAGAGTTCCAGTGATGCTGAATGCACCACTCAGTGTTAACACAACACTAATGGTTCATCAATGCAATCTCCACTTCCACAGGCAATATCATGAATAAGATCAAAAAAGAATAGCCATTATCAACTAACCACAAACAAAGACCATAAATCTGAAGATCAAAACCACTACAAAGCATAGAAAAATTTATAACTTGTTACTAGATAATGCCGCAAATTAGATGCCAAATTTCATAGAAAACCCAATCAAAATTATATATGAAGTATAATTCAAACAGCAAACCTCATTCAATCTCAATTTGCTGAGGCGCATCATCTTCTCCCTCCAACCCTAACCCATCCTCCACAACACCTCCCTCCACAGTGATCCCAGAAGACTCAACAGTTCTGGCTACCCAATCCCTGAGCGGCTCTTCATTCAAATCGAGCCTGAGGAGCCCGGCGAAAACCCCGCCCAAGAAAGCCATCGGCTCCTGCACAGCGACAAGAATGGGATCAAAACCCTTCCGCCATTAACAAAGGGGAAAAACAGAAAGGAAGAACAAAAGCACCTTGAGGGCATCCTTGAGGATGGGCTGATCTTCGAAGGGGTTGAAGCAGGCATGAACCCTCGAGCATCTCCTTCTTCTTATCGTTCCGATCGACCCACGCCATGAGAGAAGAGGCGGAGACCTCTTGGCGCACTGGCATGAGAACGGGAAAGAAGGTCGGAGTGGCGGTTGTGTAAATAAGGTGAAGAGATAAGGGTAGAAAGGGTATTTTAACTCACCGGCGTTGTCAGGGCTACAGGATGATAAGAATATACCAGCAGTGCCATTCTTCTGAACGGACCAGAGAAGACATACCATACTTGGCTTCCTATTTATTCGGCTTTTCATTATATATAAAAGATTTTTAAAAATTATATTTACTTATTTAATTTGGGATTAAAAAATATTTTAAAAAATTATATTTATTTACATACCATTTAAGTTTTTTTAAAAATAATTTTTTTTCTTAAAAAAATTACATATTTAGACCCTACTTACTTCCATATAATCCTTAGTTTAACTTAACCCCTCTTTATTACTTTTTACACCTAAAGGTCTACAATGCAAGTGTCCAAACCGAAAATTTTAACATCTACTTATTTAATTTTAGTAGTGTAAAAGAGCAAACAGCGGGAATGAAATTTCAAATTTTAGAGAAATAAATCTACAATTAACTACCTTCTAATTGTTTACATGCAAGATAAAAAGTAAGAAAAAACTGTAATTAAGACAAGAATGATGCAACAGGGTAAATATGGCTCTATAAAATTTGGCAGTTATTTTGTAAGAAAGAAATGACAAGTGTTTCAAAAACACATTAAATTTCATAGAAATCAAGAAGATTGCTTGCTTCATCAAATAGAAGAGAACCTCTTCAACAACACATGTCATCGGTACATTGTCAATAGCCCAACTCAAAGAGGCTATCTGATTCCAAATGTTACAAAATGAAGAGAAGATGATGGATTGATCTGATTTTCTATGTTATTCTTGAATCATTCACTATAAAACAATAGAAGTCTCTTCATTTGCCGATCAGGTGTGTTGACATGCATTGCACATCAATCAGTCCTCGTTGATAGAGCTAGATGAAGAAGAGCAGATTATAGATCAAACTAGTTGAAGAGGTAAAAATAGTAGCACCAAACAGAAGAAACAGTAAGAAAAAAACTTTTACCAGATGTGGAGTAACTTTCGAAGGACTGATATGCTTCTTTTCTAATGTTTTGGTTTCAGTTTGAAGGAATGAAATCAGAAAAATATGATCAACGGCTAAGAAGTAACTGCCCACCACTGCAAAGGACGTAAGTCCACTACGCGCCATCCGCAACCAGATGCCACTTTAAACAAGATACTCCTATCAGCAGGAGACGTTCCAGTAACTCTCTCTATCCAAATACCAGTTGCCTTCCATTTTAGAAGCTTCCTTTCCATGGCTATATACTGCACATGATAAATCAGTGATAGTGAGGTATTTGTTCCTTCTAAGGGAGAATTGTAAAGCATTTAATTTCATTTTCCCTTCTAGTTCCAAAAGTTGATTTCTATTTTGACTCTGAAGCAAATTTATGAGCAAGCCTGTATCACAAGCAAGGTTGCTTGATTTCTTCTGTTTCGTGGTTTTTTAGGTTAATTCAGAGATGGACCATCATGCAAAACCAGCTGCTCACATTAAAGATAAAAACCAGCAGTTTGACATTTTACAAGTTTATATGTTTGCAAGGAGGATAAGCAAATTATAAACACAGATAAAGGAAAAGATTTATAATCTATGGACTGGACCCCTAAAGAGGTCAAAGTGCACTTAATGAATGCATAAAGAAAATGTTTTCAATACTCTTAATAATTCAGCACCCTCACATCAGTGGTAAATCCTAAAAATCAAGGCATAAAAAAAATAACCCGTCTCTTAGCCAAAAAAACAATGCAAATTGATTCAAACCTTAGTCATTTACGTACAGTATAAATACTGCCAGATAGGACTAATCTTACCTATAAAAGAGTAATTTGCTAGACTAATCTAAATACTCATATCAATAAGGAATTGAAAGAACTGACGGGTATCCATCCCAGCCTGCGTAGGTTCCACATCCTTTGAGAAAGCTGCATGTCATATGTATTTTAAAGCCGAATATAATGTGCATTTCACAAAACAAGTGGCCATTTTGCGACAATAAAGAGATGGATGATAAAGAAACATTCTGCAACACCAAAGCTCCATATTTTGAGAAATACATGGTTTGAATGTCATCCATCCATACTTGCATAAGGAGAAATATTAGTTTAAATTAATGCTTCAAAGAATGCCACATCTATAAACACAGACTCACCTGTTTGCCACCTTTTAACCAACAGGATCCTCTTAACTCCCGGAGTCTCGTCCTTAATAAGAGACTTACATTTACACAATGTTATATTTACCATCATCTTTTTTTCTTTTTTATAAAATTCAAATCACTAGATAAATTTTCTTATAAACTTGTCCGTATAGAAAAAGTTATAGAATGCTCTGTCAATGTAAATTTAATACATGCTAAACAAATAAACTCATATCATTTACTTGTACCGACTCCCTTTATCATTGAAGAGATGACACAATTTTTTATTTCTACCAGGCGTTAAGCATCTTTTTTGTTCCAAGCTTATCTTTGCACCTCCACAGGGGATTTTTGTCATTACACCAAATTCAATCATGCCTATTAACTAATGCATTCAAGGACAAGTCAAAATCTCTCCAAATAGCTTAAGTCCATCTCAAAATTCTTCTTGTTTCATGGTCACTAATCCTGTAAAACAATAGAAAACCCAACTAATTCTAATTGTCCGAAGGTGAGTTATCGCATCCTAATTCATCAAGAAACTCTTGCAAGGTATCATCTGCTAATAAATAAATTGATGATTCTTCCCAAAAATATCTAGCACTCCATATGTTCATCTCAACTTTTGAGTTGTAACAAAGACTGTTTTGTCCAAAGGAACAATCTCATGATTTGCATCATTGAACTTTTTCAAACTTCACATATACCAACAGGCCAAAGGCAACCATCTGCTCCACATTAAGCACTCTTGATGAAAAATGGTAAGGTGATTTCATCAACTTAGAATCTCTTTCCCAAAATTTTTAATTCCCTTCAAAGAATCTTTCATATTATTCTTTTGACCATTTTAGACTTGATAAATTGTTGATGTGCTACATAAATTATCTATGATTACCTTAGGGATCACAATACACTGTGAGCGACATTTAGCTGTGTCGAAAGTGTATGAGAAGCAGCAGCAGCTATAGATCCAGAAACTCCAGCAGCAAGACTAGCAGCCAGTGGGGATACAGGTGACCAATTCCATCAATGGACCTGGATATAGACATAAAACAGTCAGAATAGAACCAGATGGCAGAAGCATTAGAATTAAATTCTTCTTTTTCAAGAATTCAGGGTTCATTATAGAACAAGAACTAAGATAGACAAGTAGAATTCAACTCAACAGTTGATCCAATTAGAAACAAAGTGCAATCAGGTGCGTTCATGTATTATGAAAGACACATGCTGGGTGTACCCTTCCTCAATATTAAAGATAACTAGGGCAAACATCTGTCTCAAGAACACACATCACACATGATCAAACATGCATAAAAAGAGGGCATAACAATAGGTTGTTCATGTGATAATTAACATTCGTTATAGTAATGTGATATTCATCATTGTAATCAATCAATAAACTGTAACCAAGTGAACTCATAGAACTTCTAAACTTACTCAAAATGAGAACTGGGAGGATGGTGAATGTCAAGAGTCTTCCAGTTTAGCATTCCTATATGATGGTAGTAACAATAGGTTGCTCATGTGATGATTACCATTTGTTATAACAATTTAGCGATTTGTATCATTGTTATCTATCAATAAAGTGTAACCAAGTGGATTTGTAGAAACTTTTACAGTTACCCAAAATGAGAACCTGGGAGGAGGATTAATGTCAAGTGCCTTCCAGTTGAGCATTCCTATATGAAAGAACTGCCAGGTTGAGAAAAAGACACCACTAAAAACACAGTCCCGAATTATTCCAGGACGAAGACCTCTCCACAGGGCCTTCCAACCCTCCAAAGAGATGATATCTGCAGTCCGCTTAACTTCAGATGCAAGTGGAGGTCTCCCAGAACCAGTTAACATCCATGGATATTGCTTTAGTGCAACTGCCATATTTGAGTGTTTTTCTGGTAAGGTAGACAAAACGCCAAGAGTTTGATTCCATGCCTTCAGATCTGGATTATAGCTAGGTAGTAATTTTGAAGCAACTGGAGCAAGCTCTATTAGGTTCTTTGTGGAGCCCATACTTCTAGAATGAGAAGTAGAGCTCACCTGTCGGCGGTGTTTAAGAAGTTCAAATGGTGTGCAAACAACAGCTTCTGTGGCACCCGCAGCAATTCCAGCCAAAAGGGCTTCAGAAACATAAACATATTTATCTTCCCTTCCATCTGCCAAATTAAAATAAATCCTCAACCCTTATGCTCAAACAACTGATTAGGTTATAAAAAAAAAAATGTAAAGCTAGCCATTTTAAATCCCAAGTAAGAGTTGTCAGTGTCATTTTATTCAAGCAAAAACAAGGCTACTAAACAAGAACATGTATGAACCAAGGTCATATTAAAAAAGAATGCTAATAACAGAGGATGTGGTTAAATAAAGACTTAAGTTGGTGCTTGTGAAAATGGATTTAAACCCTAGTATCTAACTTTTCAAAAATGAATGTACGAAAGTTGGTGGGGAAAATTTAATGAATTTTAATTTTTTTTTTTGGTCACTGTATAATGAATAAAAAAAAGGTGATGATGATGATAATCGACTATTTTATTCCAATGTGATTAGCTAATCATATATATGATTAATTTCAAACAAAAACATGCATAACGCTCATCGATAACCATAAACCCCTAATACAATTATACCCTTCCCTAATTTATGGGCAACACTAATTACCATTAATTAAATATTTTTACATGGTGTTTATAAATTATGGTTATAGGGTTATTAGATTTGGTAGTAAGAGGCACTTTGGTCAATTGGATAATAAAACAAGACAAAGTCTTATTTGGGTGTTTGTTTGGTAAATGGGTTTAAACCAGTTTATACTCATTTAATCATTTCCCAAGCACACCCTAAGAGTACGCTAATCAACTTTGAACTTCAACCATTAAGCATGTGTATGTAAATGAACTAACAAAATGTTTGATAAAACTATAACCTACATAAAAAGAATGCAAATATTAGCTTGAAACACAGAAGACCACAAAGTTATGAGAAAGGATAATACCTTTATAGAATGCTGTCACAAAATTTCATAAATTCCAAAACGAAAGCACCCATGCCAGATATCATCCCCAAAGCATTGACCAACCGATCCCACTATACAAACCTAAAAATATTGTTCAACAAATATGAAAACCTTTATAAGATAAGGGCAAGGTAAGCAACATCATACAATCAGCATTCATATCAATTCAAAGTTTGCTCAAAAATAAAATATTCACTTTCTATACATAATCTTTAGCTCAAAAAACTTTTTAAATTGTAACCTGAACAATCTTTAAATTGAAAAAGTGAGGAATCCATAAATGACTAGTCACATTTAAAGCCAAATTCAAAGACTCAATATCGACTATCCATGCTTCTTTGGATTTTGTATTAGTCTAAGAGATAGATAGATATAGATATATATATATATATATATATGATATCATCCGGTCGGCCGCAACTGCGGCTAGCCCATTAACACACACGGCCGCAATTGCAACTGCGGGGTGGGTTTGTTTGGTTTCTAATTTTTTTTGGTTGGGTGTTAGAGTGGGCCGGCCGCAAGTGTGGCCGGCCGGACTCTAACACCCCCGTATGTATATATATATATATGTATGTATATATATATGTATATATATATATATATATATATATTCAGCGCCTAGACAGTGGACGACCTTAACCACCCAAGAATGCTTTTAGTCCTTACCGAGATTGGCTCATGAACAAAGAGAAAATTTTCATTCCCAAGGGTAAGCTCATTTCCAATAATCCAAATTTAACAAATAGAATAATACTACTAATATCAAATGATATAGCAACTCATTTAGTCAGTAAGCTGCCTTGACCATAATAAGATTAAAAAAGAACAGGCAGTTTTACAAATTAAAACTCACATCTACATCTAATAACTTAAATATATCATTGTTCAAATTTCATCAAGATGGAAATAAGAAAGAAATTGAGAAGGCATAGTTGCTTTAAGATCCACTACAATTGAAGCTCATGCTAAGTCCTTGCCATGGGAGAACTGAATTGCTAAAAAAGTTAATTCATATACACCATGAGCTTCATTTCTCTTCTTCTTTCATTGAATTAGGATTTAGGGCATGGAGATTTAGATTTTATTTTCTAATAGTTATACTTTATAGAATAAATTTTAGTTATAATTATTAAAATAAACACAAGTTGGATATCAAAAATAATAATAGGTTATAGAAAAAATGATAATGATTTTCATATGATTATAATTCATTGTTGAATAGGTACAACTAGCTTTATAAGAACATCAAGTTCAATAAGAAACAATTTGCATAAGATGCAGAAAAGTTCTTGTGACATTTATTGTGCTAACAGAGCTTTAATGGAAATAATGACCATAAGGGGAAGGTTCACATTTATACAAATACAAGGAACAAATCCCATTACCCAGAGAATGTTTATCTGCAACATTTGGCACGCACCTTTTTCAAAGTCCTCAAGTTCTTCAAAAAGGTTATTCTAACTTGGAATGATTTCACATAACATTCTAAAGGATAGAAATAGCAAGGGATGTTAGCCCACAAACATTTGGATATCCTCAATATACCTTCATTCATCAAATGATCATAAACTATCTACTTTCAAGTTCCAACATTTTGTCTCAACAACCCCCCACACCAAAAACCCCCCCAAAAAAAGGAATTAAGCATTTTGAAAAGAAAGATGGACGATCATAGTTCATATTCAAGCACAATGCACATTGTGCAAAGCATTATATGACAACCATGACATTAGGTTTTGGAGCCTACATCAATTTCTCTGCGGTGTCTTTGCACATTTCATTCAAGAGGAGCTAGATGAGAAGAAACTCTCATGTCTAAGAATTTGATCAAGTTTCCATTACTTGACCATACACCCCAATTCAGTTATTTCAATATTCTCTACTACATAGAATGATCTTTCGAATTCATCAAGAGGCATAGAATAGAGCCGCTATAAAGAAGTTCTGAGAGTTATAAAAGAAGCTATCTTCACAGACCAAAAACTACAATATCACCTCTCATAGTGTTCTTGTTGTACCATGATAAAAAAATCAAAGATGGACAGGACAAAAACAACTACACAAATTCTCAAAGCATAATTGTATGAATAAAAAGTGAAAAAATAAAATTCAAGCGAAAAACGAATGACCACCATTGCCATATTGCTAAACAAGAAATCAATTGAGAAATACACCTGAAAACCCTGACACCGATCGAACTCTGTCAACAACCTGAGAGAAGCTCAACTTCCCACTGTAACCAAAGACTAACCTATCCATGACAAGCAATGAAGTACCAAGACATCACAAGGATTGATTTTCAACTTGTTTTCTACTAGATTCAAAATGATTAGAAGAGGAAATACCCGAGAAGCGGTTTTGAAATGTGTCGAGTGTAAGCGAGGAGTGAGGAGGCACAAGAATCTGAGCTCTGCCGCCGCCACGACGCGGGCTTAACGGTTATCTCCTCGTAAGGCTACCCACCATCGCTGCCTCATTTCCATCCCCGTTGTAATTCGACATCTCCCAAAAATCACTGTGGTTTTGGTTTTTTCATATAAACCCCTCGTGGAAACCTCATAATTGAGTACATAAAGTACTTAAAGATGTTGTAAATTGTAATTGCTCATATAACCCTATAAAATTAATATTCCCACATAGTAAGAATAATTTTCTCAATTTTATATAATATGATATTTTAGTTATTTACAAAGAAAAACAAATCACCATTTTGAGCGATATAAATGCATATATAATTAATTCTCCCATTTTAGAGTGGTTAAATTATTCTGAAATAAAAAAATTTAAAAATTAAAAACCTGATTCTAGATAAGCCCAAGACCTTCATAAACGTATGAGCAGTAGATCTATGGGGAAATTAATTATAGATCCCCGCACCGCTTCCCCAGTGACCTTAAAATCAAATACACCCACACAACACTAAATAATAAACAAACACCCCTCAAAGTCCCCAAGGCAATTTTAGCACTATTCTAGGGACCAATAGTTAAAAATTTATACATTTATCGATATTTTTCTCTTTGCTTAAACCGAGAAAGCACTTGTTTATTTGTAAATAAAATTTTAAGTATGCAATATGTTATCTGGCCTATAACCACATTATACAAAATTTACAATAACTGATGATAATGAGATCTATACTGAAATTTATTGTTGTAATTGAACATGTAAGCTTAGCCTAGTAACCCTAAACCCTAAGCAATTAGTAAGAGTAGATATATCCTTGAAAGACTGAAGTTAAAACTATTTTTCTGTAATTTTCTTTACAATAAGGAATACGAAGAAGTAATACTATAAGCATTAGCATCTTTCCAATATTCAACAGCTTGATTGAAGCATGTGTCTGCAGTTTCAGAGCCTCTTATGTAGGGGAATTCATTTATTCCGTGATATATTTCATTCCAGACCATTTTATAAAAAATAAAATGGTTGAAGCCTTTGGAATGACAATTTTTTAGAAGGATGGAAATGAAAAGAAGAGAACAATCAACTTTCTCAGACCGGAATTTATCAACAAAACATCTTATGATAGTAGTTCATTTCCTCTTTAAGATCTAAAACATGCTTCCAAGGTATAAAAATACGAATTTTACTCGTATTATGAAGATTAATTATTTCTACTCTTAACATGATTTGAAAGCTACTAACATGCTCTTAAAGATTAATTAAAAGCTATAGACAACATGGGAGCATGAAACTATGGATTTATAACTCTAAACTTCTATAGATTTTCATGAAAATTCGGTGGCACCTCCCCTAATTATAGGGCCCCGAATGAATACAACATTCACCATATAACTAAATTTAATCATACAACCATTCATGCATATCTACGTATTTCAATTCCCTCCATACAAGTAATTAAACATGGCACCTCCATTCCATCAAATAAATCATCAACCCAAAGCATCTCACTAGCCTCCACCCATTTTAACTTACACTTACCCTGTTCTAAATTTAACACCCAAAGATTGTTTAGAAGTTCTCACTTTGGTGTTCGGCGATAGAGTTGTTAGTAGCCGGCTGTTCAAGGGGGAAATCGGCGGTTCGAGGTCTCCGGCCAACAGGGTGGCGAAGATGAGTTGGAAAGGAGGAGGGATCGAGCTGGCCGGACTGTGAGGGGGCGCCGGAGCTGGACAGGTTGTCGGCCTGATCTTTGCTCGCTGCCATTCAGAGCCGACCGGAGCTGAGGGGATCCGGATCACGGGCTGGCCGCGCAGCACGCGCGAGGAGCAGACAGGGGGCGGAGCTGGGACAGAGCTCGTGGGAGTACGCCTGCAGGTGGCGCTGCTCGTGGCTGGGCGCTCGGGCTGAAGGCGGCGGAGATGAAGGCGGACGGCGGCTGCTAGGCGCGGGGGCGGCGCAGGCGTGCGCGCAGGGACTGGCGGCGCGTGTGGCTGGGGACGCGCGCGCGGAGCTGGGCGTGGGTGCGTCGCAGGTGGCGCTGAGCGGCGGCCGGGCGTGGGCTGGCCGGCGGTTGCTCGCGGCGTGAGCTGGCGGCCGGTGGCTGGCCGGCGTGGGTAGGGGCTCGCCGGCTTGGTTCCAAATCGAGAGAAGGAAGAGAGAGAGAGAATTCTTTCTCAGATCTGTTTAAAATGAATAGAGATATTTTATTTTTATTTAATAATCTTTTTATTAATGAGACCATTGTGATAACTTATCTTTTTAAAATATATTTAATTAACTATACCATTTTCTAAATTATCTCCCACTAGAGACGAAACAATTTTTCGTTGATCTTATCTTGCTACTATGCCATTATGAGGGCAACTAATAATATTATCCCATACTGCTTTCTCTCCTCACCTGCATCCAGTTAATCCCTGGGTCGACGCACCCCAAAGAATACACGGGCCGACAGCTTACATCACAGCGCTTGTCTCCTCTCCACCCTGTGATTCTGGCTTTCTATTGACTCACTGCATCTACTTTATCGGAACTCTAACTTTTGTCCGATATATGGATTAATTAATATTTAATAAATTTCTGGTTAATTAATCCAACTGTGCCGACTATCTACCTCCAACTATTCTATTTAACTTTGACCTGACCCAATAAGGCTTCTCTCGGCCTTAAAGTTGCGAGGTTGGATTGCGGGTCCATTAATTCTTGATTTTCTTTAATTTGAGGTTAAAATAATTAATCTAATTTACTATGCTAATTAACCTCATTTAAAATTTTAAAATTTACTGAAATTTATTTAGAAAAAATTCGGGATGTTACAAAAATAGTTTAGGCAAGATAACATAAGATAAATTAGTACTAGTGGATTCGACTACCCTACCTTCAGGGTACTTTACTACTTGAACGACCTGTGCACTTCATGGAGTAGTATAACACATCACAAGATATTTGTCTCTGGAAAGGCCAGGCAACATATATGAGCGAAAGCGTGTCTTCTTGCTTTTCAAGCATTTCGCTTGAAAATACCAATGGGCGCTACTAGTGAGGTAATGATGAGGGTGACGACATGTTGCTCTCTCACCGAGGTGCCATTTTGGGAGTGAATCCTCGCCATTGGGCGTGGAATCCTGTGGGATTTTAAGCAGAGCTGCTAAGTTAGGATTTCCTCCTTCATTCAGACTCATTTGCCTTTCCTCTCGTAAGATTTCCAACGCATTCAACTCTCGGTCTTTCATCAAACTTCGTTCTTGTTTTTGAGGTAATAATAATCAATCCTTTTGTTGTTAGGGCGCTGTGGGCCAAAACCAAGCCCCCGACCCCCATACAGGCTGGTGAGGGGATTAGTTCTATAGGAAGTTTCATTTCTTAAGATGTTCAGGTAGCTAGTCTCTTCCTCATCTCTTCACACCACCTAAAAGTGCATTCTCCTCAAGATGGTGAGCTCGTGGATTTACGTGAGAGGCCATATTGCCAGACTTAGGCTTCCTTTTTCTCCAGTGATTCATGAAATCCTGACCAACCATAATATGTCATGATATGTGCCACACTCAGCTAGTCCCCAACTCTTGGAGAGTGATATGTGGTTTTCTCAAGGTGTTCCAACACTTTGGATACGAGCCGACAATCCATTGGTTTCGACTCCTTTTTTCTTTGAGATCTCATCCATCCTAGGGTTAGTACTGTTTCTCCGCCCGAGATGGTAAGTCGTTCTTAAGTCCGGGTCTCGCCTTCCATTTATGAGTGCAAAGATGACTTCTTTTTGTTTCTTATGACCGGGCTTAGAGGGTCCCAACCGACAAGTAGATTCCCAAACTTCAAACCTCATAGGGGACTAAGGAGTCGGCGGAGGAGATAGCACGGTTGATGGTTCTCAGAGGTCTCTCCAAAGATCCCCTTGACAAGTTGATCACCTCGGAGAACCTCTGAGACTATAGTCTTTTCTTGGCCATGGTTAGGATGTTTTCTCTATTTTGTTCGCAGTAAGACGTTGGACAAAGTATTGATGAGATTAGGGCTGGCAATGAGCCGAACTTGAACGAGCTGAACCCAGCTCGAGTTCGGCTCGAAATTCTATTATTCAGCTCGAGTTCGGCTCGAGTTCGAATAACCTCAAATTTTTAAGTTCGAGTTCAGCTCGAAACTACATACAAAAGTTCGAGTTCGATTCGAGTTCAGTTCGAAAAAACTCCAAATAATAAAAAATATTTATAATTATTATAAATTCACTATATATAATGAACATATTTAAATATTTAAAAAATATTTTAATTGAAGCAAGTGGAGCACAATCGTGACATTACGCTTAGCTCCTTGCTCACCATACAAGTAAAAGATTAGAAAACATCTAGTTATATAGAATGGTGATACTATCCTCTTTCTTGCTTGAACGATGTGGGACTAATATATATGTGTTTGTTTTGCTCACAAATTCACCTCACACTCACACATTAACACCTACACACACATATTTTATATATATATTCTCACACTCACACATACATCGACACTAATACACACATATATATATTATAAATATATATATATATATATATATATATATATATATATATATATATATATATATATATATATATATATATTCACACACACATCGGCTACGTTGTCAAGGTGTGTGTGAGTGTTATATTATAAATATATATGTGTGTATAGAGATGATACATGAGTCGAACTTCAGAGTTACTGTTTGAGTTCACCAAGTTCAATATATATATATATATATATATATATATATATATAGATAGATAGATATATATTTATATATATATATATATTCAACTCGAATCAACTCAAACGAGTCGGCTCTAGCTTGAGTTCACTCATTTATTTTTCGAGCTCAAATTTGAGTTTAAGTTCGCTTTGTTATTAAAATAATCGAATCAACTCGAAAGCTAATATCGAATCAACTCAAGCAGCCTCATGAACAGTTTGATCGTTTGCCAGCTCTAGATGAGATGCTTTGTTTACAGGTAACAAGATGAATCCTGAGGACTTGGTGAACTCCCTCCTAGCCGAGGTCGGTGTTGCCCCCCTTAGCTAGTCAAGAACAAAGAAGAAGACAACCGAGGAGACGTCAAAGAGGAAGGAGGTTGGGGAATCGACTCCCTCGAGGAAGAGAGCTAGGAAGGCTTTCCCTATTCCTCTGAGAGATGACTCTCCTACCGAGGTAGAGGACTCACCGACGGGATTGGTTCCTCAGCCTCGACGTTCTCAACCTGCGGTTGCTGCAACGGATCAAGATGACGATGTGATTTTGATCAGCTCTGCTACATAGCCGCCACCGGTTCCTGAGGTCCTAAATCCCGAGGCGGCGCAAAAAGAAGGCTTCCATGCCAAATTGGTCGTGGTCGACTGCTTGGTTCAGGGGATGGCGAGAATTGCGTTCATGAGTCCTCGGAACACTGGGGACGAGACTGGAAACTCCGAGATACCAAACATGCATCCTCAGCTTAAGTGGGGGATCTTACTCCTTGGAATCCCTGTGGACTTAGTTCGAGCTCACCATTGATGTGATGATTTCTTCCGAGGTATTCCGCTAAGATATTAAGCCCTGGAAGGACAAGTTGGTCGACGAGCCTCATGCTCGACATTTAAAGATATGTCTCTCTTTGTCATATTTCACGGCATTTTTTTGTAAACTTCCTTGTAATATCTTTTGTCGTTTCTCTCTATAGGTCATTTTTTTCTTAAACCACATTGCAAGGTGCCTTCGTGAGAAGGTAGCCGGGGTGAACCCAATTGGCGAGCTCCTGGAGAAGCTTGACACTGAGGTCACCCAATTGAAAACTGAGGTACATGATAAGTGTTCAAATGAGCGCCATTTTTATATAAAATTCATGCATATCACTACAAGTTTTGAGGAATACTGGCCCGCTTGTACTTAAAATGTCTTTGTTTTTGCAAACAGGGCAGAAAACAGAGGTTCTAGGAGAAAGGAAGCATCTTTCAGAGAATACGGGCCAAAACAAGGGAAACAAAGCAGAAAGACCAGTCCATACGGAGTTCCATACGACCCCGTATGGACCTGGCGAATGCAGAACCAAATTCTCCAGCTGAACTGACTCTTATACGGACTGACAGGACTCCGTATACAGACTCCCAAAAGCTATACGACCACTTATGAGAGTCCGTATACGGGTCCGTATGTCGTAAAATTCTCAAATTTTGCTTTTGCCACTGGGGTAAAATCGACAAAGTTTACCCAAAACCCTAGTGGGGGGTATAAAAAGGGATCTTAATTAGGGTTTTGGGGCATCTTGGAGGAAGCTAATCAAGGTTTGGGGGAGGAGAGAATCTCATCTTCTCCACCATCAAGGAGGAGAGATTGAAGGAGCCATTCCATCAAAAAGCTCACCAAGAAGAAGAAGGAGGCAAGAGGAGCACGAGAAGTCCACCATTGAAGCCATTGAGGGTTTCCCCTTATGAATTCTTTGATTTCTCTTTTCATTGTTATGGATTGTAGCTCTCCTTTGATGGAGAGCTAATTTGCTTGATACTTGGGTAATGATGAACCTTTGGATAATACCTAATTGATATTGTTTACCTTTGTTGATTGCTTGATTGAATTATTATGCGTCTATTGGATGTTTTGTATGGTGTTAATATTAACCTCTCTACGTCGCGAGAGCTCGGAGAGGTTTCTCTAGTCCATGTGGGGGAAGAGGCGAGCGCACTCCCCGTATATAGACAACTCCAATAGAGAGAGCTGTGATGTATACCGGGAGCACGGGTACTGAGGAGAGCAACCCTTTTAGATGTTTTACTCCCATAGTTCTTCCAAGAATTAGGTTCCCCAGAACATAATTAGTAAGGGCACTAAGTTGAGTAATCACTCTTGAGCGAGGGGATGAAAACACCTTAGGAACCCTTGGCCTATAATTCACCAAGAGTCAACATAGATAGCTTTATCCATCTTTAGAAGAAATCCAAAGGGGATTCAATCGCCCAAGTATCTCCTTCATCGATTGGTTATTTTCAAGGTCAATTACTTGCATTGTTAAGTTTAGAATTAGGTTTAGTAATACTCATCACCTTTGATCGGCTAGATAATAGACAATTAGCGCATTACTAGTACTTTCTTTCTTCTTGAGGATCGATAATTCACTCTTTGTCCACTCTATTACTTGATCCCACCTGCTCACTCTATGGATTCAACGCATCAATTACCTCCATGTGGCTTTGACAACTGCAAAGTTGGATAAGGACCACTACAAGCGAGAGTGAGAACATTGCTTCATGACCCTGACCTCCTCACAAACCCATGTTGATAAGCTTCACGTAAAGGTGGAACTTCTTGAGGAGGAGAAGGCGAAGGTCGTCAATGACCTCAGAACGAGTCACACCAGTTTGGAGGTCGTGCATAAGGCGTTTGATGACTTGGAAGATCGGTAGGATGAGATCATCGAGAATTGGGTGGAGGACAAGGTGGTCGACTATGCTAAGGAATACAGGTGGTCCATTAATTGGAATCTAGACTTGAAGAAGATGGTGGAGGATCATGTCAATTCCAAAGAATTCTAGCGGCACTCCTGGGGGGAGAGGGAGGTGACATCAAAGAAGGAGGTAGCTGACTTCAAAGCCGGCGAGGACTTCAAAGGGGCCATCCGCGATGGGCGAAGAATGGATTCGGCTGCCTTCCAGATACCCGCTGCTCTCACCCCACCTAAATCTTTCTAACCACCATGTAGAGGCCCTAAAACTTTATGTCGGCCTTAAGAAGGGAGTGGGGACCTCTCAAGAAAGTTGCATCACCACAGAGGTTGAGAGTGCCTCCGGAGCCACGAGGATGATGCGGCAAGCGAAGCCGACCCTGCATACCCAAGTCCGAAAGTTATTACGCGGCTTATTCCAAATCACTTGAAACTTTTGTTTTCGTGACTCTGTGTAGTTGCCACTAGTGTCATATATCAAACCCGCGGTAATCATTGCTATTATCTAATGAAATGGCTTTTATGAAAGTGTTACATGTTCTTCAATCGTTTTTGTTTACCAAGAACATTTTATACTTCGTCTCATGACAAGTCTTGAGTGAGCTTATTTTTACACCTTGTCGTCTCTCATCGGGTGAGATCTCCTTGGGTCAGGTCCTTTTCCCCCTTCCCGCTATTCCTGAGGTTCTTTTGGGTTCTCGGCCATGTTGGATCGGACGAGACTCCTTGGATGAGGTTGCATTTACACCGCCGAGACGCCAAAGTTGAGGCGATCCCTTCTACCATCTAAGGGATGCCAAGGTCGAGGCTACTGCTAAAGGGATGTCGAAGTCGCAGGTCATCCCTTCCACCGTAGAAGGGATGTCGAGGTCGAGGTCACTCCCATTAAAGGGATGATGAGTCGAGGCTATCCCTTCTACCATGGACGGGATGCCAAGTTTGAGGCCACTCCTGTGAAAGGGATGCCGAGTCGAGGCCATCCTTTCCATCGTAGAAGGGATGCTGAGGTCGAGGCTACTCTCACTACAAGAAAACATGTGTTTTGTGGCGAGCATTTAGCGGCGGTTTTTTAAAACCGCCGCTAAATACAAAATTTGTGACGGTTTTAATTAAGGTGTCGCAAATGATATGAAGTTAGCGGCGGTTTTTTAAAGATTGCCGCTAGTTTTTATGTATTTTGCGGCCGTTTAAAAGAAACCGCCGCTAATGATGCATTTAATCAAAATACTGTATGTTAATATAAAAATAAGAAAACGACTTCTTTCTTTCTACCACTATCTCTCTCTCTCTCCGAACCCCACCGCTTAAAACCCTAGTCCATCCACCCCCAAACCCTAATCTCTCCACCATTGGATCCATAGCGGAGTTCCACCGTGTTCGCCTCCGATATCTCGCCTCCCCTCCACACACACAAATGCCACGCCGCCACCTACTTTTACCCCGGCCAATTGCAGCTTCGCCTCCCAGACTCCGTCGACCTCTGGCTTGATCTCAAGATAACTCAGGTTTGCTTGTGACGAGTGGGGGAATGTAGGATTTAGGTTTTCGATTTTGTTTATTCGTGTTCATAGATCCTCTCTTGTGGTTTTGGGTTAATCTTTACTTGCCCCTCAAATTTTGAGATTGAGCCCCTCATGACGCTATTCTTTCTCTCAAGCTAATCGCAGAGCGAGCGTGAAGATAATGTACGCTTTGCATTTCCCTTGGTTCTTCCATATGCTGCTAAGGGTTGTTGATGCCCTATTGTGATTATTTCCATTGGTGTTTGTAGTATAATTTGTTTATAAGTGAATATTTTAAATGTTTGGCGTTGTTTGAAGATAAACTTTTAACATCTTGTTTTTGTTAATGCTGCTCTTTTTTGCATATTTCAATTTCGACAGCACTCAAGTTTGAATTTGGCAAAGAGGACAAGACTCAACTTTCTGTTCTGCGTTTGAGCAGTCCAAACATGGAAAGATCAGTAAGACATCTACGGGTACATAATGTGTTTTTGTTCTATTTCTTTCGTTGTCTTCTTCTTTTGTATTGGTTTTGGGCTTTAGTTCGTTTTCAACTTTAATTTTCAGTTATCAGGATAGAATTTGTGCAGTGTAGGATTTATGATATAGAATAATTGAGAAGTTTTTTTTGTTTGAATTTTGATTTTCTGCAAGCCAATATGCTAGAGGATGATTATGGACCATTGATATCTGGAGTAATTT
This sequence comes from Dioscorea zingiberensis, assembly GCA_026586065.1. Classification (NCBI taxonomy): domain Eukaryota; kingdom Viridiplantae; phylum Streptophyta; class Magnoliopsida; order Dioscoreales; family Dioscoreaceae; genus Dioscorea; species Dioscorea zingiberensis. The sequence goes on from CM048823.1 coordinate 42,537,091, forward strand.
TGAGAATCATTGCAAGGCAATTTCAATTGGGATGAGAATACTAGGTAGACGGGAAATTGTTGTCGGGGGAAAATTCAGTGCATGAAATCCGGAGTTTTAATTTATTTCTTGATTCAGTGCATGAATCATCGCAAGGCAATTTCAATTGGGATGAGAATACTAGGTATAATTTGTGTTATGAGTTTGTCTAATTTGCTTATTTTTTTGAACAAAGCAAGCAAATACAATTTGAGCGATACCAAAGTTGTTTTTACCATTCTCAGGATCTCACAATTGCTAATTGAGATTCACATGTTTGTGTTATAATCTTTCTAGTGATTGGTTAATGTTTTCTACCACATAATCTCATAAGAGAATTTAAGTATACCTTCATGCTTTCTAAAAATTTATTTATGTTTTTTTTCTAATGTTATCTTTTATATTTTGTAGTATTAGTATTTCTTTTCATTTTTACAACGACTATTTTTCTTGTTGACATAGTTACTCATGAAAGTAATCAAGTATGACAAGAAAAATAGAGGCATTTTCAAAGGAATGTATCCAAATGTCAAGTATATATGTCATTGTGATGATATATTTATATTGTTACATAAACAACCAAATGAATGGAATTCAAGTCCGTGATCACAATATATGTAACTTATTGTATAAAATGATTTATGTTTCTCAGATATGTGTATCATGTTAGAATAACTATCAAACATATCTAAACGCTCTCTAATAAAGTCCAAAGAAACCATATCTATCATGTAATAGTCTCATTTTGCATTATATTGCTTAAAGTTTTTTGTTTTATATATAGAACTGGTACCAAGAAGTTTCCAAGCTTAGAAATAAGTTTGAATCACTACAAAGATCTCAGAGGTTTGTTCTTAATTCTTGAAAACCATTTATGTTGGACTATATATGTACTATACTTATTAACTAGTTTTAAATTTGAAGGCACTTACTAGGAGAAGACCCTTGGTCCATTGAGTGTTAAAGAATTGCAACAATTGGAAACGCAACTTGAATCTACTCTTCACAAGCTTGGCAAAGAAAGGTACTTGTTTCTTTTCATTGAAAAACTTCAAAGATCTCAGAACAGTACATACTAAAAATGCCTCTTGATATAGCTTGACGCTTGTTTTAGAATATAAGCTTTGTTTAATCTCTGATGCACTTGTCTCATGCTGGTGTCCATGTGTTCCACAGATTGCTTCCACTTTACTTTCCTAGGGACAAGCATGAAGAAGAGGTTGCAACATCCAAGCTTCCAGCAGATGTAGGGGATGAGAATTGGGAGACTACTATAGATGAGCGGAAGATAGAATGAAACCTTTGGCTGCAATTTCTTTAAATCCCCCAAAATCTTCCCTATGTTCTAGATGTGTGAACAAATTTGTAAATATAACTTTGTTTTAATTATTCTTGAATTATTAATAAATTTTTATTATTTTTATATTTGAAATGAATGGGGTTGAATATTTGGATTATTATAAAAAATTTAATATTTATGAAAAAAATTAGTCCTCAAGATCTCGCTAAGCTTTTGAACTCCTGCGGAGGAATTTTTAAATAATAATTTTTAAAAAATATAATAAAAAATAAAAAAATAGAAAATAGAAAATAATAAAAACCTATCTATGAGCATTTCACGGTGGTTAAAGAACCACCGCGAAAAGCATTACCAACCGTCGAGAAATGCAGTCAGATTTCCTGCCATGGCTGTACGCCGACATTACTCAAAACCTCCGCGGAAATGCGCCAGCGACGCTTAGAATTGTGGCGCTTTGGAAACCGCCATGGAATGATTTAGGCGGGCTTTAAAACCGCCGCTAATGACTTGTTTTCTTTGTAGTGTCTTGTGAAAAAGATGCCAAGTCGAGGCCATCCCTTTGTTGTAGAATTCGAGGTCGAGAGTGAATGCAGGCTCGGCCCATATAGCTTAAGGGACTTTGGAGAAATATTAAGAGCGGGTCTTGGACCCTTATAACGAAAGGGACTTTTAAAAGAAATGACGAGAGGGGGTCTCACCCTTATAGCTAAGGGACTTTTGGAGAAATGACCAAACCGGGTCTCACCCTTATAACTAAGGGACTTTTGGAGAAGTAACGCAGAGAGGGTCTCCATCCTTATAACGTAAGGGAATTTAAAAAGAAATGATGAGACTGGGGTCTCCAACCCTTATAGCTAAGGGACTTTTTGGAGAAGTAATGAGAGCGGAGTCTCCGCCCTTATAACGAAGGGACTTTAAAAGGAAATGAAGAGATCGGGGTCTCTGGCCCCTTTATAGCAAAGGGACTTTTGGAGAAATGACGAGATCTGTGGTCCCTACTCTTATAACGGCGGGACTTTTGGAGAAATGACGCAGACCTGGGACCTAAGGGACTTTAAGAGAAATGATGAGACCGGGGTCTCGGCCCTTATGACGCATGGGACTTTAGGAGAGGGTAATCGAGATTCGATCTCACCCTTATAATGAAGGGACTTTGGGAAAAGTAATCTAGATAGTGAGGAAAGGAATGGAGAGAAAGATGACTTATTGAAAGTATCGTTCGAGATGTTCCGAGTGGAAAGGCCTCGAAGTCGTTGTCCTTCAAAGCTCGGGCGAGGTAATAAGTTCCCGTTGGACGACCTCCTTGATAATATATGGTCCATCCTAGTTTACAGTTAGCTTGAAATCCGAAATTGACTGCGTTGGCACTACCATTGTTGTTGGTTAATCGACCTCTACACTTGTCTTTGTTGTTGAGGTCTTTTTAAGAGCATTTTTTCTAATCTTCTTGCGAAGTTGACACTCAAAATCTTGATCTGGTGCCTCTAGTGGATAAGAAGAACTTCTGGTTATGCATTGGTACCTTCAACAAAAAAACAAAAGTCTATATCTAAAAATAAAAGAAAAGCAAATGAACTAGAATAACCTCTAATTTGACTAGAAAATGTAATCCTAATGTTCCTAGAATTGTTGTTCACCAAGAACGGTGCCAAAACTTGATGTGTGCTAGCCTACAAGTCCACCTGGTCGCTTCAAGTAGTAAAATATCCTAAGGTCTTGTTTGGCAAGAGTGAAAAGTGGATGAAAAGGTTTGACACGCAGTTCCCATGTGGTGGTAGAGGCTTCAACTACTAATCACTTTGATCAAAGGGTACAATGGTCTTTTGATAGTCATTTTAATTGTTTCTAAGTTCGAAAGCAAAGAACACATACCACTACATAGAAAATGACGTATATTACCCTTTATATCAAAAGTTCGATTTTGGTGGCTACCTCAACACCGAGCCATTGATCACCGGTCTAATAAATCCACTAATTAGGGGTAATTGTTGTCCCATGTAGAATGAAGAAGCTTCCCTCGGACTTTGGAGAGATGTTCCAACTTTCCCATTTGCTCCTATTGTACAAGCAAAATACCAAATCCTCTCTATCTACCTGGACAACTAAGGTGTAATCGAAAATGCCAACCCAGAGGACACCAGATCCATACGCCACAACAATAATCTGAAGAACTACTGGTTTGATTGGCTTAATTTGTTTACCTTGATCGGGCGTTGGAGTGGTAGATAAGGGAACAAGTTTGAAGGAACTTGATCCCTCAAGAGGGTTGAAGGAGAGTGAAGGTAAGTTATGTATTTTTGCTTGTATGTGCTCTGAAATTTATCAATTTGTGTATTATGCTTTGTGATTGTGCTTTGTTTGGGTTGTCATGCTGAAAATGGGCTCATATCGGGTGCAAGGTAAGAAGATCAACATGTCTTCGTGTCGTGGTGGAGACCCAGCCCATGGGAACACGCCCGGCAGCCCATCGCTGATACATAGAAGTCTCAAGGTGGACAAATGCATCACCAAGCATGTATGGGGCCTTAATAGCTTATGAGATTATTGTAACGCTGCAAAAAGAGTAGTATGCGGCCACAAGGCCAAGCCAGCCATTCAAGTGTGAAGTTTGGTCTCAATCGCCACTCCCTTTCGTAAAAAACCAAGGAATGTGTCACTAGTACTCAACTAAAGAATAGATGGAAGTATCTCTGAAAAGATTTACGTGCTTTACCCTAGCCCGGCCAACAAAAAGCGGATGGACATGGGATTATGTCTCAAGAGTCATTCAACACCTGACAACCCTTAAAGGTTGGGATGGTATTGTCAAGGTGATACAACATTCTTTCGCTTATTTGCATATGTATGATCAAACTTAATTTATTTTTATTTTTCCAAGTTTAATAAGGAGTACAAGACCGCAAGGGAGCAAAAGTTTCCTCCCAATCGGCCGCGTACAAGCCGCCAAAGGTGTTTACCGCAATAGGCCAAGTTATGCATGGGCTCAACAGAGGAGAGGACTGCTGTGGACATCAATGAAGGATCGTGGATCCTTTGGGCCTAGTAGTAACAAGATTTTTATGGGAATGGTGATGATAGAGTGGTTGGGAGGAATGAATCTGAATTTTTTGTAATTGGGAGCAAGAGGAAGAAACCCACTTCGGATAGCCCCCATGTGGGTAAAAACTCTGCAGATCCAACTATTGAGGCCCTCGAAAGGTTGGTGGAACTCAGCGACCGAAGGAGCAAGATAGTTGAGCAGGCAGACTCCGATGAGAACTTCTCATACAAACTATGCATGGACAAACTCACTACATTGCCTGGTATCACTGCCAAAGAGATCTTTGTCGGAGGCCGCATCAAAACAAGGGGAAGAGCGTGATTTTCTTTCTCAAGATCCCACCTATGGTCGTGGTCGCTATGGCTCCAAGAGCTGGCCAATGAAGTTCCGAAGTGTACCGGCCAAATAAATGATGTAGTACCTGTGAATGGCTATTACAACTTTATTAGATAACATGATTTGTTAAATTGACTACGCCCATCACTCTAACCCGAGATAATGCTAATGCAGGCCCGTGATTAAATGAAAAAGTGTCTCATGGATACCCCTTGGTGGTCTTAAGACATGACATGATTAGCACACCACACTACTACGCTTCAAACTTATGTTATGTTATTTAATTTTAAATTTATAATAGCACTGGGTTTGTATGAATTCATGAACATAAATGTGCTTTTACTCAAAATGTTATTTTTGTTTGTTGCCAACACCAATTCAAAAATGTTGTGAATATTTTGTATATTACGCGTACAATGTAAAATGTCTCTACTCTAAGATGTATGGAAAAATAATAGGCAACCGCTTTGAATTGACACACAATTCTATTACCCCCGCTTTTACCGGATGGAGAAGATAACCAGCCCCCTAATGGACCTCCCATAAATATAAAGTACAAAATGTTGACTCTCGGGTTACCTCTGTGTCACGCCACGCATAATATTGACTTGCTCTCTAATGGAGCTTGTGTGTGTGGAGTAGGGATGGCAATAGGGCTAAGTGGAGGGGCATGGCAGCCTTTACTACCCGCTACTCACCACCCACCACCTAAATAGTGATATTTTAAATACCACAACCACTATCATGGTTTTTCTCATGCCCCACTAAGCCCATATTTTTAACCTTTTAATACATGATTACAAGTTGGCAAATTGTGTTTAATACTCTAAAAATTGATGATAAGCCTTGTACAAACATTGATATTGCATATATATGAAGTTATATATATATATATATATATATATATATATATATATATATATATATATATATATATATATATATAAAGGCATTTTTGTAATTTTTTAGTTAAGGTAACCGATTTAAATTGGATGTTTACTAAACCCTCCCTCACCTGCATCAGCCACAAAAATCCCTCACTACCGCCTCAAGGCCCCGCCTCCAACCAAAAAACTCCGCCCATTCAAAATGGGATCGGGTTAGAAACCATGATCAAATTTCGGGTTTTGTCATCCCTACTTGTGAGACTTATGAGAAAAAGGACCTAGAAGAAATAATCTAGGAATGAAGGGCAAAATGTAAAGTCACCTTCTCTCCTCACCTAGATGAGAAAGAGAAGAGGGAATTTCATGTTGAGGTAAAATAAGAAGATGGTTATTCATGCAAAAGGCCATTAAAATCATGCATGAGTTTAGCTGCTACGTGGCACCCTATTGAATTAATACAAGGGAAGGATGGGGACTAATCGAAGTCTTCCATCCTACATCCACTATAGAAAACACGTGGCTATGTATTAAGATAAGATTAAAGGGAGGAACTTGTGCATGGTTGAGAATCAACGCTACGAAGTTTACTTCCGCTATTGAAGCAACGACCGAGATTTAAAGCATGGCTCGTGATGGAAGAGATAACATGTGAGGCCTGGGCTGGTGGGGTGGGTGGGGTTGGGGGGCATCTTACTGCATACAAGCAGCTTATCCATCCATCCATCCATCCATAGATCTGATCCCGATGCACAAACGAAGTTCTTCTCACTAGCTACATCACGATAATAAAATCTAAACTGTCCATCCGTACGGCAGACTGGAACTGAGGCATTGCGGATGGTGTTGTTTTAAAGCCATCTCCTTTCCACTATTGCTCGTTGACGCGAATCTGAAGCCACGCTGTTGAGCGCGATCATCATCGGCATAGGTAGCGCTTCATCACCTCGCAGCTTTGTAGCCTCAATCCCCTCAACCCGTCCCCTTGAAGCATAAGAGGCTAGAGCCCTCTCCTAGATTATCTACTTCATTTCCAATGAGATTGAATTAAGAATAGAGAGAGGAGAAGCGTCGCATGTGCTCAACTCGACCCATTGCAACGCCGCGTGGAGCATGATCTCTGCCTCCAAATCACCATGACCCTCAAAAGGAGAGAAGGGCTCCGGTGACGGGCCGCCTTTTCCCCGCATACCGCAAGCCTCGCTTAGAGTCGGAGACGCCACGAGCCACGGACCCCCAATGCCATGACAAAATGAGGGAATAGTAGAGGAGACTAATACGTAACGCCAGAGCCTCGCCTCGAAAGCATTGTGAACCATCTTCATTCCGTAAGCACACTCACCTTCTTTGAGAACTATGGTAGTAGCGTGAGAACCATGCAAGGTTGTATGCATGATAATTTCCTAAGGCCGAAAAGCAAAGAAGTCAGATAGATTTTAGTTAATGCATGGGTCATCAAGTAGTGCGGTGGCTTAGTTGTGAAATAGATATGCATGCATATATTGGTGATTTTGAGTCGGATAATAAATTCCGTGAAAAGATGTGGTGCTAGCTATGGGTTTGATTCATATGAGAAGTGCAAAAGAATGGGACTTGGGCAATGGATTTATAAATAAATAAAGATATATATATATATGTGTGTGTGTGTGTGTGATTGTATACATGTATGTATGGTTGTTTGTAGGAAGGATTCACTTGTTAAAAGTTAATGTTTACTAGTGATATGTAGATGGTTACGTAGCATGCTATGAATGATTGTGAGATAAACTCTCTTTAAGACTTTTTATAAGTAAACATGAGTATAGGTTGCTGCTTGGTGTTAAGGAAATGATCTCAGAGAGGTTGACCGGAGTGTAAGTTGATGAACTTAGAAGTTAGAAAATAATTGTGAGTTTCATGAATTCATTTAACAATTATTGGGTTAAGTTGCTAACAAGTTTAGTTAAAGACTTGTACTAGTGAGTGACCCATGGGTGTCACCGTGGTATCTAATAAAGGTCCCCATTTTGTAAATTAATTAAAGATAGTGGATTGATTAGTGTAACTACCATGTTGTCTGTATAATTACGCTTAGTAATGAGTTAAAATTGGTGTGGGCCAAGATCCATCCCAATCAAACGTAATCATTAGTTGGACTAAATTTCATAATGGATACCGAGTGCATAAACACTTCTCGGATCAGATTCCCAAGATAGAGTGAGAAGGCCGCCGAGAGAGATTCATCGAAGCCTGGAGTATCTCCGATCGAAAAGTACCACCACACCCCTTCTTTTATTGGATATTTGTTGATATATGTGTCATACTCTCCTTTGATGCTTGGATCCATTTTTGTTATATGTGTACTTGTTTCGTTGGATGTTTGTGGATTCCATGTTTGTGCACATATCTTTTGATTCCTTTGATTAATTGCTTATTTTACTTGTTATATACCAATTGAAAGCATGTTTATTCGCTGATCGACACTTGGTCGTGGAAACACATGAGCCTCGCGTAATCGGTCGAAAGTGAATGCGCGCCGCTTATCTTGTTGTTGAGGATTCTCCCGATGTAATACGGATGTTCGTAGGCGTATGTAAGGCACTCGCCATCTAGTATTCCTTGTCGAGGGACAATACTTTGGTCGTCCTGCATTCTTTGTCGGGGTTGGGATGATGTAACACCCTTAATCCTTCCTGTGACCTGTGTGTCACACTCAGCCTGTGTCAAGGAGTGAACCCCTACTTAAGGTCAGTATCAAAACATAATTAACTCATAATTAAACTAACATTAAGGAAATATAAATTTGAGTACAACATTATTATAACCTAAATATGCTTTTAAAACCTCACACAAGTCTAGATGGGAGTTCATGCTACGACTCTAAATAAAACATCATAAAATCAAATAAATGACGTACCGGCCAAAGCTTTTGCCGTGAGCTGCACTTAAGGGGATCCAACCTATCCTTTATTCTAAGTAGGGCCATAGCCCTACTTACTACCCTCCGCAAAAAAGAGAATAATAACAAATAAGGTGAGCTTACTAAATACAACTCAAGCCAGTGAATAACAACCTCAGATAATTCTTCAAATTAAAAATAATATAAATATCGAAGGCTTAAATACCAAACCTAATAACATTTAAAAAATATATGAAGCAAAGCATGCTAATCAAGTGATCCAAGTCATGGTAATATTCATCAAATCATATGATATGCATTTATGCATTTCTTTTAATCTTTATCATCATCGAACGGAGATGAATTCCACATAGTCAAGGTCCTCCTGTGTTGGACCAGACAACAACCATGGGGTGACAAGCTATGGAATTGATTTCATTATCTATCATATTAGTATCATCTACACCTCTACTTTCATACAGGGCACCGAGTGGAATGAACCAATCAATCAAAGATCTCCGGGTCGGATCAACTCATCGTACGTGAGCTATAATGAGTATATAATGCATACTAGGCACCTCAAGAGTAATGGAAAGGGGTTTTGTTTTCTTGAAATCAAGAATTGAAAAGATAGTTGATAGTTAAAGAAAATCGAAAGCTATGTAAACCACCCCTTCCCCTACCTAGTACTGCACTCTCCTCGGGCTCTATCGTAGAGCCACGCCCCGCATAAGCATGTATTCAAGTAAGATGCAACGCACTAATATGTCTATCATGGCAATATATAAAAATGTGCAAAGTTTCCATACGCTTTTCATGAACATGATTCAACACTTCAATAAATCGGTAATCATGCTTGAAAACCGAAAAGCATTTCATAAAATCAACGATCTCATAACATGCAATCCAAAGATCAATATGATGAAAAATACAAATCAAATGAAGAGATTTACAGTTGTGTTCCCTCACCTCAAGATAGTAGAGAGATCCCTAGGCTTGGTTGGCTCTTCTAAAAGAAATTTGCCATGACCTTTGCCCCTTTCTTATACTTTCTTTAGAAGTACCTAAACCGTGATCCTCATTCCATAAATTTACTCTACATAATAGAATATGATAGGTCTCTATTAAATACACTTGAAGCATAATTTCCCTTAATAATGATTTCGCATTCATAAAGAAATGGAAAATACGGGTTTGTCCGACTAAAGGTTTAGTATAGTCCGCTTGAACCCTTCATAACTTCCGATCCGAAGCCCGATCGGGTCGATCAAGTATTCTGTTATGAAGGTCTCTCGATGACCTTCTAACGATATAAAATACTCCCGGATCGGGGAGAAGCATCGCGGGCTGAATTCATCCCCGGAAAGGGACAGCCCCGACATTAGTCTCATAAATGAAAATTTTGGCAGAGTCTCCCTCCTCGCTTTTTAGTAGATAATTTGTGTTTACTGTTTGGTCAAACAGGGAATATAAACTTGAAAAACATCTTATAGCCCGGCCCCTTTTGACATCAAGCAAAACTCCTTCTTCATCTCTCTCCTCAAGCTTCTGAGCTGCTGTCCTTCCCTGGAGTGTTCCCTCCATCGCTATCCCCATCCGGGCGCAGAAGGTTGATGTGTGAATTCTAGGCCAAGGCTGCTTTACTCATGTTCGGCCGGCCGCCTCTTAGCTTCAGTCCCCTTCACTGCCTCAGGAGCCGCATCCAAACTTCAAGAGGATGATAAGCGAAAGAGGGATATCACGTAAGCCAGTTCTTAAGGAAAAGAGGATAATCCAAAACTATTGTTGTAAAACCGCTTATGTGGGCAAAATTTAATCTGAATTGAAGTTGTAATATTTGATTTAGTCATAATCCTTATAGGCCAAAGGGAATACATTTGATTTATGTAAGCAAGTAGTAGAATCTGTGTGCTCTGAAATTGTGATGAAAAAGACAAAATATTTTAAAACAAATACCCTACTTGGATTTAATGGCTCCAAAAATCATATATATATAAAGCAAAAAATATAATCTTAATGGGAAATTACAGTTAAAAAGGATAATAACTAAAATGCATCGATTAACCTTAACTAGGAATGGGAAACAAACTTAATCAATCTATGAATAGTAAAATAAATCTCAGCTTAAAGCTTTGTATTAAAATTGGAGTTAGTTGCTTGTACCTGCAAGATCTGATTAAGGGAAACATACAAATTTTAAAAATAAAATTCTCGCACTCAAGATCGCAGAATAGTTGAAGGAGAGAATCCCATATCTATTCCAACTTTTTTTTTAAATTCCTAAGTGATGTTTTTTCTAAACTCCCAATTTTTGTCTTGATAATGTAGCTTGTGGGCTTGAAACCAGCTTCTGGAAGAACATATTTGGTTTAGGAAATCGTGGAGGCGTAAAGTGGCTTCATTATGGTAGACATTACTATCCAAGGTCTATCGTAGATCTACGCTTGCTGTGCCTTTTCCACAGTGGTGGAATTGGATGCGCTTCCCTACCAAAAAGCATCATCTTCCCTTCAAAATCATTTGTATGGATGCATTGCACTTTAGATCCATATAAGAAGGGAAATCCATGAAGTGTACCTAGGTTATGTCTAAGTTATTTTCCTC